>VMBQ01007937.1:0-33149 GCA_007657795.1 Dreissena rostriformis
TTAGAAACACACAAATTCGTTATCACTTTGTCATGCATACTGTAATTTGAGTTTTCTAAAAATGTATGATGTTTAATCGCAATTGTTTATATATAAATATAGTTATGATTATCGCAGGAACATTTATGTAGGGTCTCTCTCTCTCTCGCTCTCTCTCTCTCTCTGTATATATATACACATTGTATATATAAAAGCTGTCAATTGTCATAGGAAGAAGATATATATTAATACATGTAATTCTTTTACTTACATAATGTGCAACAGTTATTTTGTGTTGTATTATAACATGTACATTTATCTTTATAATACTGATCTTAAACGGAGATCGTATATTGCTAAAATGTACTAACATATATCCAGTAAAACAATTCGCAAGATTAGAAACGAAAAACATATTTGTATTTCGAGCTAATAACTTTAGCACATCAGTACTTTAACAGACGTTTAATATGTAAGATTGATCATCTTGTACGTCATACAAGCACAGCTTGGCGCCGAACTTTATTATATTAATTAACAAGTCGAATACATGTGCAACAANTCATCTTGCACGTCATACAAGTACAGCTTGACGCCGAACTTGATTATATTAATTAACAAGTGGAATACATGTGCAACAACATGAAATTATATATGGTATTACTTTTTGCTGGAACATGCAATCATCTTTATATAATGACAACCGAAAGTTCTAAAAATGTTTCAAAGTTCATGAAGTGTCGGTTTGTCCAAAAATGCTATTTGTTATTTTTGACAGTAGGGGCTAACAGACACGTTGTCTTTTTTCATTGAACACACATACATTAAGCAAAGAACATTAACTATGCTACTCTTAAAACAACAATATTTTTTGTACTCTGCTCTTCCGCTCATTGTTCCTCATCAAAATATAACCTTTTATTACATTCCTTAAATAAAACGATAACGTAATGCTCGAAAAGAATTAATAACACAAACACCAACTCTTTATCACTTTGTCATGCATATTGTAATTTTATTGTTCTCTAAATGTCCACATACATGTGATTTTTTATTTCAAGTTTTTCTATATGCATATTGTTATTGTTATCAAAGGAAAATTTACAGAAAGTCCAAAACTCCATAAATATACATAAACAAATTTTGCTTATTGTACTTGCCCTAAAAGCGATATATTTCCATGAACTTGTTAATTGAATGCATTTTATTATTTTGACGTACAAGGCACTAGAGGGAGAGAAGGAGGGGGAGGGAGGGTGTTCAGCATGGAGATAGTACATTGTCATTTGGCAGCAGCTCCCTCGGGAGGACGGGCACAATTGGTTAGCACCTGCTACTCAACTCTTACTTCTGGTTCCAAGACCTGTACCCATGAACACCCTGGTAACCGTTTCTGCTGGTGGGCGAAACGAAGTGAGGATGCTGTCATGTTTCGTACGATCAGCAGAAAGTTATTAGAGGGGAAACGAGCGCCGCGAATATTTACTTTAGCCATCTGAAAATGGCAACAAAGGGACAAATCTAAGGAACATGGGACGTGAGAAAACTACATGCGTGTGGAAAGATCCACGAACTGACGCAAGAACTGAAGCGCTACCGCAGATACACCAAAGGACTAGCGTAGCGAGGTAAGGTGGCTAGGCTTCGGAGAAACATCAACTGCCAAAGTGCTCAAAATATTGTTCAGTGGGGAGCATTCCAAACATCGCAAGGGCTTGCTTTTATTGTTATGAAGGAGGTAATCAACATCGATCATCAGTTGCAACAGAGTCTTCAGCAGGCTCATCTCGGTCCGTATCTCTGCAAGACGTCACATCATCACAATTGTCCAGGTCTACGCATAAATATCAGACAATGACAACGAGGGGATTTAAAACAATTATAAAGAGTCAGAGCGAATCATGTCCAAAGGAAAGACATCCTCCTCGTCCTCGGTGATTAGAACGCACGCTTGGACCATATTCCTTCCATGACTGGTCAGGGACAGTAGATAAATTTGACATCGGAGAGACCATCAAAAGAAGGCTCATACTTCTTGAGTTCACTAACACCCACCAAGTCACCAAGGCCAACACGCTGCACTCAAACAAACTGTCCAGAACAGCAACCTGGTATGCTCCAAACAAACAAGTACACGACAAGAGCAATTTTTATACAGTTATAGTCCAGCATAACCAAGGCAATTACAAGAACGTTTCCTGGCGCAGACATCGGTAGCAACTATGACTAAGTGCTCGCCACCGTCAAGCTGAAGTTAAAGAACAACCGCATCACCAAGAACACTCAAATAGAATTTGATAAATTTCACATTCTAGATATAGCAGAGGCATTTAAAGAACAGTAAGGCAGCAAGTTTTCAGCCTTGAACATACTAGACAATTATATCAACACCAACATCATAAATTAAGTCATGCTGTCTTCGGCCGTATAAGTTCTTGAGAGAGAGAGAGAGAGAGAGAGAGAGAGAGAGAGAGAGAGAAAGAATTAAGAACAAGTCAAGGTCGACGACCGAGATCAAGGACAACTGCGACAAAAAAGAGAGCTGATGCATTATAAGTACACCATCCTGCACTCTAAGACAGAATAGCAGAAAACGAACAGGGAGGTTATGATGAAGATACATGAGGAGTGGATTTAGGAGCGATATATCAACATTAACATGAAATGACCACGTGCAGCCGTAAAAAGTCCTCTCGCAAATATACTTAATGAAATAGGATAAACCTACATGATAGAGGTCAGCACGAGGAAGTCGCAGAAGAACAACACAAGTGCAGACATCAAAATGAACTGCAAGAAGCTGGAAGATTTTACCAGCTTCAACTTTTTGGGAAAAACATTGTCCAAGGATGGAACCAGCATCGCTTAGGTCCGAATAAGAATTGCCATGGTGACTGCAGCGACTGCAAGACTGTTCGGACTGTGGACAAGCGGCTACTTGAACTTTCCCACCAAGCACAGGTGCTAGAAGTCCCTAGTAATTTTCATCTACTGGCTTGGTTTGGACATATCACAAGGAATGGCTCAATGTGCAAGACGGTGCTTAATGGCACACTGGAGGGAGATGGTCTTCATAAGAAAGGCTGGAAAGAAAATGTAAAACAGAGGACGTCCTTCCCTATGAATTAGCTTACGGAAGTTTTGAAGTTGATTGAAGTTTTTATTTATGTATAGGAATCCTTAACACAACCCCGCAATTAACAAACTCTCAATTAATGTGTCATGCATACACACTTTACAGAGATAAATAACTTTTATTTATGGAACGGAATGACGTTCAAAAGTATGTGATAAAATGCAGTGGATATTGTCATTTCCATTTTTGTAAATTTGTATTGTTGAATCTATTTCAATATTGTTTTTTTGTGATTAAAAATACTTGTAATTAAATGTGTTTATTTTATCGCGATTCCATTAACCTTATTACGTTTATTTTCAAATAAATCTCTTTCTCCTTAATGCCAATCGCGTTTAGATCTAACATGTAATTATTGAATGCATATGCAGCACGGCAATCGGGAATTACGTATCAGACAAACGTTGACATATTAGCTCTGACATAAATTGGTTCAATGATTTGAAGCTGTTTTTTTTTGTTCAATTTCTATATGATGCTGTCAGATTTCATGATTGAATTTTTATTAGAATGTTCTTTATTTGTGTGCATGTGATTATGTGTGTTGGTGTTTGTTTTACAAAATGAATTCGAGAATACGGTCCCTTTTGTCATGCAAGGTATAGTTACTGCAGCCATATGCAATTATTTTTTGAAAATCGTAGGCCGCACACCACTTAGCGTAACAATACAACTGTTTGACTATTCTTCGACCTGTAAGGGGAGCAGCAATAGCAGTCAATTCATTTCTTTAAATTAATAAGCAAATACTACTGTAGGAATTACAAGTATAATTGTCGGGATAAAACAGCTTAATTAAATCAACCACGGTATCAACACGATGATGTTTGTGTTTTTAATAGCACTCTAAGGGAGGTGTAGCTTATTTATGTTCTTGTCAAAAAAAACACAGGGGCAAACTATAACCTTCTAAGTTGCAATCCGCTTGTAAGTAAGACACATTTAACCGATGAGTATTAGTAGGTCATCTTGTCCCTGAACTAGGACGTTGTCTTAACTGGCATGAACTCGGTTACTCAACTAAAGTTTTTTGGGACGATGGGAACATAGTACAATCATGGGGTAATCGATATCAATCTGCTTCACAATTATCAACACGGTGGAACAAGTAGCATGTGCATGTTTCGATACATGTTGTTCCCAAGACTAGTTAACTCATTTAAAGAGTCACAGACTTACAGGAGGCCAGAGACGTCACGCATCAATGTGTAGAATGGTATTTGCCAAACAAAGCACGAGCCTATGCTACTATCGAATCAACTTAAAAGTATTCATCACTCTCTTAGTCTCTGTCTTCATAGTGTAAGTGAAAAAAGAAAAGAAACAGTCGGATTTAGAGGTATGCTAATTAAACAACTCTTTTACTGATTACGTGTTAATATACGACATATGATCGATTTATTTAGAACTAGTGTGATGCTGTATGTTTAGGTATAATTTCAAATTTGGCAATACGCGGTAGCGTATTAAGCATTGGACCTAAAGTGGTTTGTAACAAAAAGTAAATAATAACAAACCCATCTAAAAACAACATTTTAGTTAATCGATACTAAAGTAATTTTGCAATATCAAACAAGGCACGTGTTCATAGGGCATTGATGCCCCCACATTCCACTATTCCCTAAAAACTCCACTTTTGTATAAAAAAAAATGGTTTACGGTAAAATTTGACCTTTTACCTTAAAGTGCGATCTTGACTTTTTAGGAAGGAGACGGGATGTGACCCGTCGTGTTGCGATAGTTTTAATTGTTGCCAAGTTATTCCAAAATCCATCGTTAAAAGGGCAATTGATAGCAAAAACAGGAATTTTAATGGTCAAATTGACCGTTGACGTCTCAGTATGACTTCGATTTATGAGGAAAGGAGACAAACGTAACATGCGACTTGCCGTCTTACAATGAATGACTTTTGCGCCATGATTTTCAAAATCCATTAATAAATGGCAAAGTCATAGCCAAGACAGGAAGTTTCGCACGAGAACAGACATAGTGACTGATGTATGGTTCCTTCTTCAAAGGGGGGCTAAAATTGCAAAGTCCAATGCCGGTGATTTCGTCAAAAATCAATGGACCGGAACAAAACTCGAATTTGATCTGTAACTTTGGTAGGCTAACAAAGTTAAAGTTAGGTCAATATCTGCAGATGTATAGGAACAAGTCCGGAAAACTGTTATTCTAGAGAAAATGTCTAAGTTAAAGTCTAGTAAGTTCGCCAGAAATCAATGGAACAGAACGAAACTCAAACTTGTAAGTCATACAGGTAGACTCACACACCAAAATAGGGTAAATATCTTAACGCAGTAAAGAAAGAAATCCGAGATACGGAAAGACGGACAGACGGATATACAGCGGAAATGTGATTGCTATATGGCATCCCAACGGGGGCATAAACAAATATTAAGGATAGTATTTAAAGATAGATGCACAGTTGGGAACTAAGTTAGTTAAATTGAAATCACATTTTGAACATAGTAACTTTATGTATTCACTGTGCTCAGAATTTGTTTATGAAGAAGTGTTTTATTATACGAGAATTCATTTGGATATCTCAATACTTGCTTGCTATACACACACAACGGACTTTACAAATCGTCAAGCAAAGAACAAAGAGACTTTGTCACAATAATGACGAAGAATACCTAACAACGCCGATTTTTTGTGATATGAAGCATGAGAATATTAAATGTCTAAATTAAAATATAGAGCAATAACTGAAAAAGTGAAGGAGAATGCAATGGACAATAAGTGCCCTTTGAACGATAGACAAATTGACCAGACGGACGAAAAAAACTGACGAAAGGACGTCCAAGGTAATTCCGGTATATCACACTTTACTTTTTTACTTGGATATAATAATCTTATAATGGTGTATATTAATAATCATAATGTTACAGAAAGACAAAGATGAGACCTCCCTTCTGTATTTCGTAGGACGATAGCAAGCGCACATGCAAACGTGCAGGCTATAAGGATCAAGGACGGCACGGTTGAATCTTGTGCACGTAGGAGAACGTCTGCGGCCATGTTTGTGTCTTTAGAAAAGCAGACGGACAGACGGAGAGACATATAGTCTTACAGACGATAGTCGTCCGTGATGATTCCAGTATAACCCATTTAATTTTTAACGGGGTTATAATAAGTTCATAATTATAATGTAAACATTGTGGTTCCCGCACTATTTNCAGACAGACAGACAGACAGACAGACAGACAGACAGACAGACAGACAGACAGACAGACAGACAGACAGACAGACAGACAGACAGACAGACAGACAGACAGACAGACAGACAGACAGACAGACAGACAGACAGACAGACAGACAGACAGACAGACAGACAGACAGACAGACAGACAGACAGACAGACAGACAGACAGACAGACAGACAGACAGACAGACAGACAGACAGACAGACAGACAGACAGACAGACAGACAGACAGACAGACAGACAGACAGACAGACAGACAGACAGACAGACAGACAGACAGACAGACAGACAGACAGACAGACAGACAGACAGACAGACAGACAGACAGACAGACAGACAGACAGACAGACAGACAGACAGACAGACAGACAGACAGACAGACAGACAGACAGACAGACAGACAGACAGACAGACAGACAGACAGACAGACAGACAGACAGACAGACAGACAGACAGACAGACAGACAGACAGACAGACAGACAGACAGACAGACAGACAGACAGACAGACAGACAGACAGACAGACAGACAGACAGACAGACAGACAGACAGACAGACAGACAGACAGACAGACAGACAGACAGACAGACAGACAGACAGACAGACAGACAGACAGACAGACAGACAGACAGACAGACAGACAGACAGACAGACAGACAGACAGACAGACAGACAGACAGACAGACAGACAGACAGACAGACAGACAGACAGACAGACAGACAGACAGACAGACAGACAGACAGACAGACAGACAGACAGACAGACAGACAGACAGACAGACAGACAGACAGACAGACAGACAGACAGACAGACAGACAGACAGACAGACAGACAGACAGACAGACAGACAGACAGACAGACAGACAGACAGACAGACAGACAGACAGACAGACAGACAGACAGACAGACAGACAGACAGACAGACAGACAGACAGACAGACAGACAGACAGACAGACAGACAGACAGACAGACAGACAGACAGACAGACAGACAGACAGACAGACAGACAGACAGACAGACAGACAGACAGACAGACAGACAGACAGACAGACAGACAGACAGACAGACAGACAGACAGACAGACAGACAGACAGACAGACAGTTTATTTCGACTTGTACAATGTACATCGTCAACAACACATAATGATAACAGTACAGTTTGTCAATTGTGATAGGAACAAAGTTTTATACATATTTACAAATCATTTACTAAGCAAATAAAGTGGCGTGAGTACAAATTAAATATATCAACAAAAAAAGAAAGGACAAAAGAAAAAGAGGATGAACAATTACAGCATTCTTGCATTTAGAATAGATGTTCGTACTTTAAGTGATTCTTTAACATAAAGGCATATATTTATTAGTTCTGTTTTATTATTCGTTTGCAGTAAACTTAAATATTTATACATAGATGGTCTTTTATAATAACATGCTTTAATGTATTTTTTTCTAATGTTTCCAAACGTCGGGCAAATACAAATAAAGTGAAATTCATCTTCAATATCAGTCGAATCGCAACAAATGCAATATCGTTGGTTTCTAGAAATTATTTGTCTTGCATAGCGACCGGTTTGAATATGTAATGGGTGGGCTGACAATCTCAGTCTAGTAAAAAGGTATCTCAAACTTCTTGGAATAATGTCTAAGTAGGACTCATATTCAAAGTTGGTTTTAAAACTTCTATAAACATCTAACATTGAACTGTTATTTAACGTTCCATACCAATCCTGTATAAAGTGATCATATACCCTGCGTTTAAATTCCTCTACAAATGTGTTAGTGTCAATATTAATATTAGTTACATCATCAAATACATAACTGAAACCATAGTCATCAAGCATCTTTTTAACATTAAATATCCAATTATGACAGCCTTTGTGATAATCTGAAACGGTCAAGTTATATACAGTTTTAATAATGATATTTTTAGATCTACGTATATTAAACCAATATTTAATGATACGCATATATCTATTTATATACATGGGATATCTACCAAGCTCACCATATACACATGCATTACACGTGTTAAGTTTAACCTTTAATAATCGTTTACAAAATTTCAAATGGATTCTTTCTAATTCCTTAGATTTAGTATAGCCCCAAACTTCCGAGGCATAGTTAAGATGGAACCAACAAAAGCGTCAAAAGCGGATAAAAAAAAATATCGAAAAGTCAACATGGAAAAAAAGAAGGTTTTCGAATACAGATAGGTGGAAACAATTTACGACTTATTGTATAATCACTAGCAACGAAGTAATTATTGCACCAATTATGCACAAATACTTGATTTCTACGCATGTGATTATTACGCTACGCGATTTTATTTAACCTATTATTGACCACACCGTAGACTTTCTTGCATAATGAATGATTTTTAAAGAAACACAGTTCGTGTCAACACTAATTGTTCGCATACAACATATATTAATATATTACACAGTAAGAATATTTTTAACGGAAAAATAATACATTAACTCGTTGCAGAATCGAAGTAATTCACGGATTAATGCTGGTTATCGCTGTAAAAACGAACGGTTATTCGTTCTGATTGTTGTTTGATTCTTACGATTCGGAATTCAGAATCTTCCGTTTTAACCACAATATTCCACACTCGAAAAAAAATCTAAATTTTAACACGACCCGGCACTAGTTCTCAATACACGAAAAGAAAAAATAAGTGTGGGTACTTATGCAATAAACTATGGGCGGCGCTGAAAGTTATGAACGTAGTTCCGGAAATTCCAAAAAATAATGCCGTAAAATACAACAGCTTTAACGCGCAAGCTAGCAAACGTCTGATAAACAAATAGTGTAGGTTTCATAAAACAGCAAATAAAAATAACATTATTTGAACAATTGTTATATCTAAGCATACATACATATTTATTTTTGTTAATTCGGCAATTGAAAAAAAATAATATTATTTATTAACATAATAACGTTACTATGTTTAACAATTGATATGAAGTAACTTTGATTATTCGCTAGATGTTTTTGTATAAAGCCGACGTCATTTTGAATTATTGAGTTGTGCTGTCGTCGTGGAAATGAAGTCCCGGAAAGAAATCGATTTCGCGGGTCGAAAAATTACCCGCAAATCCGGGACAACGCTTTTGTTCAAAGATACCGGGGCATATCGCTAATTAACATAAGGAAAGATAAGGGTTTATTTGTTCTAAATGTGTAGATAGATCAAAAGAAGATGTCTTTTAAATCATGTTTAGCAATTGTTTTTCATTCCAAATCAAGAAAATACAACAATACACGCACAAAACGAATAAAGGTCGAGGCATGGTATTCATAAAATGGATACAAATTAATGTTGACAACTAAATGGCGAATTTCTAAAGCAAAACTTGTCTGTAAAATCTATATCGGGGACAAACTTGAAATGGCAATTAAAGCAAACACAGTTTTTTGCTTGCCTTCACTTTAAAGTAAGATAAGCTTTACTTAAGGTTCATAACTTGTAGCTTTTGTGTGTGTTATTGTACCAAGTAAATGATGTTAACAGAATGACCTTAGTTCCTTCCAATAGTAAAACTTATGTTCAACAACATGGTGTATATGTCATAAATAGTAGCATGCTTCAGTACTTAAGTCATTATTTGATTAATTATAACACGGCCGTTAATACCGTGCATCACCTCTTGTTTAAGATACCTTATTAAATGAGTGAATGCAACTTCCGAGATGGCGCTCAGTCTCCGATGTTTTGAAATTTCATGGATAATTGTTCAGGGTGATAACGTTGTAAATGTGTTGTTTTTTTTCAAAATATTTCGAATTATTTTCATAATCGGGCAATGTAGTACGATTTAGCGAAGCTTAATTCATCCAAAAATGTACAAAATCATACATTCTCAATCCATTTGAAAACGTGAGAACCTTATAAGTAGTGACATGGTGGAGTTTTGAAAAGCATTTCGATGAGTTTTTCCTGTGTGACGAGAAAATGTACACACACTTACATTACTAACGGCATCAAACGATTGCGTACACCATGCATTAGATGCTGCATGCACAAAAACATTGGCTTCTTGCCGATGTAGTAGATAATTTTGCATTTTTCCAAAAGAGATGGAGCCAATGCTTAGGAGATGGAAATAATGATAGGAGGTTGTGAAATTGCATTATGTATCAATGAACAGTCGAATGACAATGACATTATCTTATGACGTACATTTGATAGATAATTTTAATTGTTATATTTAATTTATTATTCAACGTATAAACGAAGGCCCAATTCTTTACAGAACATAAACACAATCTTTAATAAATAAGATGTAGTCTTTTGTAAATATATAAGTGATCAACTCAATTAAGAAGTCACCAACATTGTACGATATATACAAAAATGTGTAGTACTCAATGAAACCAATAAGTTAATGTTCAACTGTATCAAATTTATTCATCGCCAGCAATATGTGTATGCAGTATGATATTTCACGAAATAAATTTAAGATAAAACTTCTGCTTGAAACGATGATTTGTGTCCCTTAATCCAAGCGCTTAATTTACCAAAAGGCCAAGGTCAACGAATCCCAATAAGGCTATATATACACTCCGAAAACATTACGATAGCTTGGTCTTTTTCCGTTCACTTTTTTAATAATACATATTAAATGTGCTGAAAAAAAAATCCGAACTATGTTGAAAAGTATATTAAACCTAATTACCCTGTAACATTATCCGTTAAATTTCAGAACATTCGGGCCTGAGCGCCACCTCGGAAGTTGCATTGGCTTATTTATTAATGCATATGAAAAAAGAGATGGCGCGCGTGATTAACGACCGTGACTTCTTCTTCTAGAAGATTAAATGATTAGTTTCGGATATATAAATGCGCTAAAGGACACGCGTTATAAAAAGCAGTTATAGTTTAAAATAAACGTATTACCCTAAATGACTCGAAATTCTACGTTTTTTGTTTTAATTAAAACCCTACGATCCGACCAGTAGAAATGTTTCGAAGCGTTCGAGCCCTAAAGGTAACGGGTTTGTGTATCTTTTGTATTGCAGCAATAAAGGCGAAGTATAGATTTAAATAGGTTTTATATTACATAGGCAAGTTACATTTACATAAATTCGTGATAAAATCTAAATTATTTACGGCATTGTGTTGGTTATTGCTGCATTAACCAACGTTGTGTCGTTCCGATGTTATCGCCCTCGAACATAGGAACATAATATCTGCGAATCATGTCTATTTTTCAAAACACCTGCTTTTGTGAACATTAATTATATATGATTTAATTAATTGATATAGTTGAGAAGTTGTTGCTTTTTTCAAAGGTTAACTCACCGCCTCTGTATAGTTTTTCTTTTTTAAACCATATATAGAATTCCAGGTCGCCGGTTCATTTCTGATCAGCACCAAGGCGCCAGGAGAGCTTGAATTGCCATGAACACCACCAGTTAAAGGACTAGTCGTGGTGTTGCCGTCACGTTGAACATTAGCTTTGGTCAATGAAGCTGGGTTCAACGTCCACCTTAATAAGAATGTTCAAAGAACGTTTTAAATTATTTGCGAAAATAAAGCAATATGCCAGTGAATATAAATATACAGTAACAACAACGCTATACTGAGCATAGTNCTAATTATATATGTTTTAATTAATTGATATAGTTGAGAAGTTGTTGCTTTTTTCAAATGTTAACTCACCGCCTCTGTATAGTTTTTCTTTTTTAAACCATTTATAGAATTCCAGGTCGCCGGTTCATTTCTGATCTGCACCAAGGCGCCAACATCAAAGTGAGGAGAGCTTGACTTGCCATGAACATCACCAGTTAAAGGACTAGTCGTTGTGTTGCCGTCACGTTGAACATTAACTTTGGTCAATGAAGCTGGGTTCAACGTCCACCTTAATAAGAATGTTCAAATAACATTTTAAATTATTTGCGAAAATAAAGCAATATGCCAGTGAATATAAATATACAGTAACAACAACGCTATACTGAGCATAGTCATCCACAACTTCTACTCTAACTCAAACGGATATCAATTTTACAACAAAAGCAATACTAACAAAAGCAGCTTAAAATCTAACGTCTACGATAAGATATTTTTCATTTATTTAAACAACACGTAAACGGCGATACGCTTGCATTATTGTATTGATTGGTGCGAAGTT
Source organism: Dreissena rostriformis (assembly GCA_007657795.1). Taxonomy (NCBI): domain Eukaryota; kingdom Metazoa; phylum Mollusca; class Bivalvia; order Myida; family Dreissenidae; genus Dreissena; species Dreissena rostriformis. The sequence continues at coordinate 12,464 of VMBQ01007937.1, forward strand.
TATGCAGGTGTAGATTTCAATTTATAGAGAGTATTTAATAAATTGGCTAGTAAGGGGTAATTCAATAATGAATATCGTTCAACTGCACAATATTTCGTAGGAATTGCAAAATTACAACGCCGTACTACAATTGAATACAACGCTATGTAAGTCAATATGTTTTACCGGAAAAAGTACCTCAAATACACAAACTTTTGGCACGACAACATTAAATATCATTTCGACATCGTATGAAATTTAAAGAAGGCGTTTTGAAATAGCAATAACTTTACGATACACGTGTGCCGTTTATTTATTGTCATCATAAGTGCAAACAAATGAATAGTTCATAGCACATGTAGAGTTAAAGAAAAAAGTATTACAAATACATTATATTCAAAGTGGCACTTTAAAAAGTACAAATATTAATTTTTAATTAAATCTTTTTATTTTTAGTATTATTGTTGTTTGTTTTTTATTAATGTCAAGGTATTTTAAATTATAGTAAATTATAGTAAATACAAAGTATATATTTAAACCATACATATATATTCGGATTTTGCAAAAATTATTATTAACACAATTTAAAAAAGTTTAAACCATGTTTAAAACCTTATTTACATTCTGGAAAGTAAAGGTTGTCTTCACTAACGTAATTGTACGGATGCTCTCACCCTTTTGCTGATTAAAGTGGGGTAATTTATCAAATACTGTCTAAAGCCATTGTCATAACCGACTTACTTCAGATGGTCGCTCGTCGGTCTGAAACAAACACTTTCAGGCCACAGCATGGAGAATGTTGTAAACGCGCATTTACAATTGATCGACACGTTTTCTTCCGACTGTTATTGGTATTCAAGTCGGAAATATCAGTGCTAATATATTATTGTCAAATTTATACCACCGATACCTAATAAAGTGCGAAGATGTTTATTAAGAAGCGGTGATTGGGCGGTGCGGACGTTAAAAAAGACGTGTTTTAGTTCGCCAATTATCTGAAAAGGAACCACTGCTTGGCTTGTTACGAGCAGTACTCATAGGATNAAGTGCGAAGATTTTTATTTAGAAGCGGTGATTGGGCGGTGCGGACGTTAAAAAAGACGTGTTTGAGTTCGCCAATTATCTGAAACGGAACCACTGCTTGGCTTGTCACGAGCAGTACTCATAGGATATACTGTATGTGCACACGAGTCAGCACTACCATGCCGCTTCAATATCACTGATACAGAGGTTGTATTCTTGTTTTCATTCCAAAGGAAACCATGTATCCGAACTTGGTATAATACCAAACGAATTGCCTCTTGTCTAAGTGAATGAGGAGGCGTGGCAAGAAGAAAATGCATTCATTAACTCACGACTAAACTAAATCAAAGCAAGCTGTCAGTCATTGAGTGATATTGCGGACGATTTCCATTCACACAAAATAAATACATCAAAAACACTGTCGGAACTCAAATTTAAAACTAATAAAATCGAGAAGCAAATATCAACATTCGACAATGTAAACACAATGATCCAAGAGAATTTAACTCAACTACGGTGGCGTAAAATGAGATACAATCTTATTGTCGTTGGAGTACCAGAAGGCACAGCGAGTAATACCGACTCTTGTCAAGGCTCGTGCTTTTTTGCTTTCTTAGCCTCGCATGATTAACCTGATCTTTAATCAACACTAACCTATTATTCTCTATATAAACAACTGGTAGCAAGATGGGTTGTAGATAATTGTCAGTTACCACATTTTAACTAATTCCTTTGACCTGTTAATTCTTTTCAACTCAATTCAACAGTGACAAATTCCCATAATATCACTTTAAACTCAAAACTCTGAAAACTACAGTGATCGTGAAAAGATTCGAAGAGTGGGTATCCTTGTTAATAAAAAAAGTCAGGCTGTAATATAAATGAAAAGTTTGCACCAGAGAAAGAGAAACGCCGACGAGGATTACTGTCAATCATGAAACAATACAAACGTGACTCTTTAAATACGTTGAAGTGCCACTTGGTGCGTGATAACCAGTACATAGGAAACAAGGCTAACCATTTGGACACAAGGTCGCTTGAAGCACCGACGCCAAGATCGCAAACAGCTCAGGAACATATTTACAACCTAACCTCAGCCAATATCATTTGCGTCATGGAAACAACAAGCGAAAGTGGCTGTTGATTTTCGCAATAAAACCAGATTTGAAATTATAAGCAGTGACAAAGTAGAAACGCCGTAAGGGCGCAGACAACTAATTCAACGTTCACCCCAATCTCNTATTATAATCATATTAGAATAGCAAATGGTTACCAAGAACAAAAGAAATAAGTACATGTTTTACACCTGTCTTTACCTACAGCAAGAAAATACTTCGCAAGCAAATTCTTATTAACAACGACGAAACAAAACATATATTTCTTTTGCAGTTAAAGAACTATAAATATAAGAGAATTCGGTTCAACAAAACACATATCTCTAATTCCAAAAATATAAATCAGAGTTGGAAAAACAGTACGCAAACTGATCGTAGGTCACTTATTCAGCACCTAGGAATTATAAAAATCTACTAATACCAGTTAATTGGTCACTGATTCACCAGAAAAACATACTTAGGAACTTACCAAAAAAAGCAGAAACCGATTAATACCAGTAAGCACTTTTGTGGAAAACTATCTTACGGGAAGTCCGGCTATAGCCGACCTATCACGATCGAAATCACACCCCTATTATCAGTATTTAAGCTTCACGCAAACCGTTTTTTCTGTCTCGCTTTACAGGTATGATTCTAATAATTATTTACATTTTGGATATTCGTTTGTTGTTTGTATTATTTTACTACTTGCGGTAATTTATAGTTAATTACTGATTTTAGTTGTATTTGGATGGTATTATTATAATTAATAACATTATATTGTTAACTCTACAGAATTATTCGAGATATAAAGAATTGTGTAGAATTTATAACAAGTGGACTGCAAACTGATATAACAGATATTAAAATGTAGGTTTATTATTGTTAGTTATTGAAATCCTATCTTTCTGAAAATTACTGTAGAAGTATTTTATTTCAAATGCTATATGACATACTATTATAAACTGTGCGTGTAGATTCACATCAAAATATCCTAAAATATCCAAAAGATCCCGAGTAAGAAATAAAATATAATCGGTAGTAAATAGGAACGGTTATAACTTGGTGGAGTATACGGTTTTCGAATGATTTAAAACATTCTAAAGGATATCGCAAAAAGTGTGAAAATGATAATATATAAAGAAATATCTACAATGCAGTTTTACAATGGATTACTCAAATTTACCTTCTTATCTGGACAACCTTACACCGTCAGCTACTCCAACACAACAAGCGACAGCACAACCGGATAAGCCGCTGACATCAAAAAGTGTGTCAAAACTGTATTTAAAAACACCAGAAGACCTCGTTATTAGTGTAAAACAACATGCTAAACAAGTAAGAGCAGATTTTCATAGAAAACTAAATGCAAATATGACAGTTCGCAGAATAACATATTCAGCCAAACCATATCGTACCTATAAAAAACGATAAGATGAAACAACGACGGACAAACAACCACAACTACAACCAGTAACATACCTAATATCGACATAAGAAACCGACTCAAATAAACCAGAGGGACCCAACCAACTAGATGACCAGACGAGTATAACGTTCATACCACCATTCCATCCACACCTCACTGAGGGACGACAAGACCCACTACCCGTACCACGCCGCCAGGAAGGACGGGCAGATCCAACATTCGAACCAACAGCAACGGACTTGTTCCCCAACACCAGATTCGAACTACCACCCTAAGGCAATTGTCACCGACGATCCGAGGACCCATCTCCGACAGACGACCAACTTCCTATTCTTTCGCGAGAACATTATTTTGGATTAAATAACGCTAACAATATTTTATTAAATAATCCAATCACAAACAATCACACAATCACACAATCTAATGATGACAATATTGACTTGTGTAGGCAGACGCTACCAAGAGAATCGGCAGATTCAAACGTTTAACACCATCGGCGCCAGAGAGCCATATCAAGCCCGTGACGCCTTTCCGACAGCTACCGGTATCCGAAGGAAACCGTCAACAACAGGTAGAATGTTTAGATCTAATATTATTAAGCTAGCATGCTTTACGGGTAAAGAATATGATAGTCTCCCAGCTTTTCTGACAAAATTGCAGAAATTTTGTTTAATGAATGATATTGAAAGATACGAATTTACAAATATTTTACTTTTTTATTTTTCTATCTAAGCGACAGAGCAGAGGCATTCTATAATAATTTATCAGAAAATATAAAATCAGATTATGAGGAACTCAAAAAAGCCATCGCAGAACGTTTTCAAACCAAATAATTAGATTTTAATTTAATCGCTATTAAACAAAAAGATACGGAATCATGTGACGATTACATTATGAGAGCATTAAAAATTTCCACTGACATTCAAGGCTTAGACGAAAAAGTACTTATAAGTTTATTAATAAATGGACTGAGCAACAATATTAACAAGAGATGTGTTTGTCAGAAACACAATGCCCCCTAATGCACCGCTTTTTTTTACCTTTGACCTTGAAGGATGACTTTGACCTTGACCTTTCACCACTCAAAATGTGCAGTTTCATGAGAGACACATGCATGCCAAATATAAAGTTGCTATGTTCAATATTTCAAAAGTTATTGCCTAACTTTAATGTAAGGTTAAAGTGGGTTTTTTACCTTTGACCTTGAAGGATGACATTGACCTTGACTTTTAACCACTCAAAATGTGCAGGTCCATGTGATACACATGCATGCCAAATATCAAGTTGCTATGTTCAATATTTCAAAAGTTATTGCAAAACTTTAATATAAGGTTAAAGTTTTGTGTGTGTTTTTTTACCTTTGACCTTGAAAGATAACCTTGATCTTGACCTTTCACCACTCAAAATGTGCAGCTCCATGAGATACACATGTATGCCAAATATCAAGTTGCTATGCCCAATATTTCAAAAGTTATTGCAAAACTTTAATGTAAGGTTACAGTTTTGATGACAGAATGTCAGAATGACGAAATGACGGAATGACGGAATGACAGACAGACAGACAGACAGACAAACAGACAGACAGGCCAACCACAATATACCCCCGATCTTTCGATCGGGGGCATAAAAAGGATGTCATATTAAAAGAACCAAGTTCATTATCGGAATTATCAAAATATTNGTTCAAGACCCTATCCCGTAAACCCACGTACACGACAAATTATCGAAGATGAATTACAAAAAATGCTTGAAAAAAAGATTGTCAGTACATCAACCTAAATTTGGAGTAGCCCAATTGTACTAGTTAGAAAAAACAACCGTTTTTACTAAAATTGACATTCAACAGGCATTTCTTAGTTTACCACTGGCGGAAGATTCAAAAAAATATACTGCTCTTAATTCACCAACAGGGCGTTGTTTTCAGTTTAACGTGGCCCCTTTTAGCCTTTATTCCAGACCTTATTATTGGTCAATTATCAAATGTATGTATTATGGCAACGTTTAGTACAAATGTTTATTATCATCAAACATGTCTGAGAGCATACCAATATAGACATATATTGACTGCTGCTTACAAATACTTCCTCGGTTAATGTGCAGTTGTCCGCGCCTAGTAGGCAACGCAAAGTAGTAGTGTGTGGACGAATTGCCGGCGGTGAGTATTTGTCTACAGGAACATACTTCATTATACAATATTTGACTTTAAGACATAGCAAACCTATTGGACTAAACACCTTACTATAGAACACCTTACTATGAACAATTGATCACATTGAACTGAGGTTTTAACATATTTGTTTAACTTCGTTTGCATCGAAAGCGTTTTGCATATATAGACACTATCGGTTTCGTTCCATGNATATTGAAACCCATATAAAAGAACTCAGACAAGTTTCTAGCAAATCAAAAGATGCAGGATTAGTGATTAACCTCAAAAAGAGTCATTTTGCACAAAAGAAAATAACATTTTAGGCACGGTTTTGAAAGGAAACACAATTCAAATGGACCCTGATAAATTAAAAATTATCAAAGATTTTCAAATACCCAACAATCAGAAATCACTCAAAAGTTTCCTCGGAATGACTAATTTCTTTTAAAAATTGATAAACGGTTATTCACATATTGTCGCACCTTGAAATAGGCTTCTTACAAATGATACAATATTTAAATGGACCGAAGAACATAACAAAAGTTTCAATACTTTAAAAACTGCACTCATGTCAAAACCAATATTGAGATTACCCGATTTTAACAAAGAATTTACCATGTATACAGACGCAAGTTAATCAGCGGTAGGCTTTATTTTATGTCAGGAAAGTAAACCCAATCACCCTCATGTAATTTTACACGGAGGTCGATCATTAAATGAAGCAGAAAAAAAGATACTCCAGAAGTGAACTAGAATTATTAGCAATAATTTATGCCTTAAAAGAATGTAGAGTGTACATTTCAATCACGCACGTTAAAATTGTTACAGATAATAAAGCACTAATATATTTACATTCAGCAAAGAATACAAATGACCGACTGTATCGTTAGGCACTGGAATAAGAAAATTACGACCATGAAATTTTTTATCGCGCGGGTAAGAATAATCCAACTGATTTTTAAGCAGAATAGATCATAAAATTAAAAGGCAAGAAACTACGGACATGATCTTAACAGACATAAAAAAATCTATTTCAGAATGAAAATAGCATTACCCCAGAACCGAGAGAACACTACGTTAATGTTATCACAAGGCAACAAAGTAAAACTCATAAAAATACCAATTATTCAGACTTAAGCCCTAATATCCAGGAACAACAACAAACGCGTTTTTCAGGAACTACAATCAATCAGGATAAAGTGTTTTACAAAATTCAACAGGTTGCAACAAAAACCATTTCTAAGACAAAAGGTAAATCAGATAATTTGGCACATTCCATTCCAATTTCTCATCAAAAACACGTATTAACACAAATCATTAACCCAGAAATAAATCCTCAGACAACACCAGACAAATTAACCCCAGACACATTAAATCATGTAAATAAACTTGTACAGGTAACATACCAGAAGTCAATGACCGAACAGCAGAGAAAATGGGTGATAAAATTAACATAAGTTTATTGCAATCTATTTCAAAAGATTTTGGGGGAATTTATATGTTTTTAAAAGAGAGACAATTACCTGACAAAAAAAAACGATGTCCAATCATGCAAAAAATGTCAAATATTTAAACGAGATTACAATTTACAACACATTTTATCGCAAGTGAACCATTTGAAATGCTTCACATATATGTAATAACTGTCGGCAAAGAGACAAAAGGTTACAAATACGTTTCAAGTGTCATTTGCGCATTTTCAACATTTGCTAAGTTCCTTCCTTAAAAATCTCAAAGTACAGTAGAAATTGCCGAACAACTATATCATAAAGTATTTGCAATTTTCGGACCCCCAAAACATATTACAAGTGATAGAGGACAAAACTTGTTAATTGGGATAATGGACGTTTTATACAAATTCTTTCAAATAATGAGACATCGTACTAGCAGCTCACATCCGAAGTTCAATGAAGCAGTAGAACGAGTCCATTCCACATTACTTAATATATTACGTACAACTTTGAAGTCAGAAAACGAATGGCCCGATAAATTATCAAGTGTACAAATTGCTTATAATTCTGTTTGTTCCGACATAACAAAACTCTCACCTTACTATGTTCTTTTTGGCAGACACATGATAAAACCAATTATTTCAGAACTTTGCCCAGAAAAGAAAATTAATCCATCAATAGAATCTCACATTTATGAGCTGAAAGAAAGGTTAAGGATCGTTTTGCAAATAACCAAAGACAATATAGATAATTCAAGGAAAACTATGAAGAAACACTATGATCATAAAACAATCATCCGGCCGTTCAATTTGGGAGATCTAGTCTTCATTAAAAAAGAAAAAGTTCCTTTGAATAGATCTAGAAAACTATTTAGAAAATTTTCAGAGCAATTATATTACATAACTAAAATATTTAAAAATGGCACATATATATTACGAAAAAGACACTCAAACAAAGAATTAAACGTTCCTTTTAATATAATTAGATTACGGAGATTTATAAATACTGATAATTTTAGAGAAAAACAAAACTATTTATTTCAAGACACAGTTGACAGCAATAACACCGCAAGTAACGATTCATTTATTGNGCAATTTTCGGACCCCCAAAACATATTACAAGTGATAGAGGACAAAACTTTTTAAGTGGGATAATGGACGTATTATACAAATTCTTTCAAATTAAGAGACATCGTACTAGCAGCTTTCATTCGAAGTCCAATGAAGCAGTAGAACGAGTCCATTCCAAATTACTTAATATATTACGTACAACTTTAGAGTCAGAAAACGAATGGCCCGATAAATTATCAAGTGTACACATTGCTTATAATTCTGTTTGTTCCGACACAACAAAATTCTCACCTTACTATGTTCTTTTTGGCAGACACATGATAAAACCAATTATTTCAGAACTTTGCCCAGAAAAGAAAATTAATCCATCAATAGAATCTTACATTAATGAGCTGAAAGAAAGGTTTAGGATCGTTTGGCAAATACAATATAGATAATGCAAGGAAAACTATGAAGAAACACTATGATCATAAAACAATCATCCGGCCGTTCAATTTGGGAGATCTAGTCTTTATTAAAAAAGAAAAAGTTCCTTTGAATAGATCTAGAAAACTATTTAGAAAATTTTCAGAGCAATTATATTACATAATTACGGATTACGGAGATTTATAAATACTGATGATTTTAGAGAAAAACAAAACTATTTATTTCACGACACAGTTGACAGCAATAACACCGCAAGTAACGATCCATTTATTGCAAATGACTCAACAATTAATACACCACAAGTCTTAGACAACAGCATTACCCATACAGACAACCGAAATACACTTAACGACGTAAACAACACTATACCAAAAACTAATAAAGATGGTATAGAGTAGAAAAAATCTCAAAAACAAGAGTTAAGGATAATAAACGATAATATTTAGTCAAATGGGCTAATAAGAAATATAAAAATACATGGGCAGATGAAGTAGATACCTCAGAAGCTTTAATAAAACAATTTTATATAAATAAATATTTAAAAATACAAACAAATAAGCGCAATCGCAAGTAAACAAAAATAAAAATAAAAGAAATAATAATAAATAAATAAATAAATATACATTCTATTTATTGTCATTGTAGGCAAGATGATCGCTTAGGTGATTATCCTTGTCATGACAATAACGGAAATGTATACAGAACAAATACTTGTGAACCATGGTATCCAGTTCTCAGATCCAAAACTAATACACTTTGTGCACAACCATTGGACCCACACGTTTGAATTCAAGAAACCGGATTACAACTTCGATTCAGAGTTAGTAAACGATTTTTCTATGTGTAGAAATGTCAGCCATAGTCACTATGAAAAACGATGTCCAACATCTATAAGATTTAATGGTCTTAAAAATCACACGGAATCCGACTTGAAAATCTTGTTAAATGATTTTCCTTTTTGTGAAATGTCAGCAATGCTTACTATGAAAATGCATGCCCAATATCTATTCAAGTCAATAATCTCAGAAGGAAGCCGATTTGAAACTTTTGTTAAATAATTTTCAAAGCATGATACCTACTATATCAAACGAAATACTATTTCGCGAATCCACGGGATTGCTACCATTTATAGGTGATATCGGATCCGCACTTTTTGGCATTACAACAATCTCACAACTGAATAAACTAAAAGACCACGCCAATAAATTAGCTTTACGAGTTAATATTGTTACGAATGCGATTAGTCACCAGTTTGGAGAAATGTCATCACTCGCTGCACATGTACACGAGCACACAGCACTGTTTAATGAATTTAATGAAAACACCTCTCGATTTAGATCCAACGTAGTAAATGCGTTAGAAACTAGTGGAAATCACCATACTACTACAGAAAAAATCATACTAGAGTTTAATGATAATATGATGAAAATACAATCGCAATTTGATATGATAGCAATAGGGATCGAGGCGTTGAGTAATAAGAAATTATCTGTTCACATGATAGAACCCGAAATAATGTCACGTTCGATAGTAGAAATCATGGAAAAACTAAAAGAAAAGTTTCCTACATATAAATTAGTCAGCCAGGAATTGTCATTTTATTACAATCACGCTGAATTTATTGATGGTCGTATAGACAGCTCGATATACATAATGGTGTTGTTTCCACTGATTAACAATATGGAAAATGAAATTTATGAAGTAAATTTCTTTCCCATTCCTCTTAACAACGATATTAAATATACGGACGTCAACGAATACACTAAGAAACCAAAATATCTTGTTTATAACGAAAAACGTCTAATATACGCATTTCCTCAGGAAACGTTCTTACGAAACTGCTCCTCAATTGGAACAACAATTTTATGTAAAGAGAATTTGGTATTTGATAAAGATGTCAGTAATAATTGTTTCATAGAGCTCATTAAATACGGGATAAGGCTAGATTTAAATATATTTGCGAATATAAGATTGTACGTAACGCGTTGAAGTCAGACATAAGAATACTCAACCATGAAAAAACACTAGTATACTTGCAAACCGATTAACGACTGGAATGTGTGAACAGTTCACAGTTAATTAATGGTTGCAAATTTTGTGTTTTAAATATACCATGTGGGTGCAATTTGGTTACAAACACACAACGCTTAGAAGCACATATCAACAAATGTGTTAAAAATGACACAAATATCGATCGAATACATCCAGTAAATCTACCGTTGTTACAAAAATTTAATTAATCATACAATTTTGGATGAAATGTTAAACGAAATCTTATACAACAATCCAATAGAAGTATTATTACCTGAATTTAAAATATCTGAGAAAAATACGCAAGATATATTGAAAAGATCGCATAAGCTAGAAAAAGATATGGATACATTCGTTACAAGGACAAAGAATAATCAAATCGTGTACCATGATCTAACAGAAGCTATGTTAGATGGCGAAATTCCAATCAAATCTACTCTATGCACCTTTAACATTATTACAATTGTAGGTATCGCGTTAACATTCTGTAACACGATTTTTCTCGTAATCGTAACAAGAAATCTACGGGAATTGACAGTAATGATAATGCTAATTAAACCTACCACCGCTCAGACATTGATGTTCACGCTCCCAACAACCTTATCTCCCATACGCGAATATGCAAATGTTCTCAACGAAACCTTGGAATACGAACATTTTATTATCATGCTTATCTTCATTCACCTGTTAATAACAATAATGATCATGAACAAATTGGAATTCTTTAAACAACAGAGAGGTACATTTCTCTACATTCACATTAGTAATGGATTAATATGTTTAGATATTAGCATTTTAAATTTTATGACATGTAGATCAGAATGGTACATTGATTTACCTAATAATATACCAATAAGGAAATTGAACTTTGGATTAATTCCCAAATTACACATTGACACGACAGGTATACTGTTTGAAAATGCTTCTGGGTAATTGTTATGGAGATTCCTTCTGCTCTGAACTTGAATTTTTATAAATATTATAATCTTATTAAAGGAGACTATCATACTGAATTGTATTTAACACATACTGACATAAAAGAGTACATATAAGTACACAAAGGACGTGTTATTTTTTTTTTAGTTTATACTGACTGTGTGTACAGTGAAGACTTAATTAATATTGATTGTTTACTGTTGCTTCACCACGTATGATGAAAATAATTGATTGTTGATGTAAACAAAATAATAAATAAATAACAATAATAATAATAATAATAACTAGAGCTTTGTCACAGACGTGACGAATACCCCACTTGCCGCATTGACACAAAATATTTTGCATGTCGTCTTCACAAAAAACAGTGGACACCATGCTCAATTTTTAAAACGCACTAAGTAACCCCTTGACCTATTTTTTGACCCAGAAAGGCCCATGTTCTAACTTGGCCTTAAGATCATCTCCATGAAACTTCTGACCAAGTTTGGTGAAGATTGGATGTAAACTACTTGAATTAGAGAGCGGACACAATGCTGAATGTTAAAAAACGCACTAAGTGACCCCATGACCTAGTTTTAGGCCCGGAAAGGCCCATGTTCAAACTTGTCGTAGAGATCATTTAGATAAAACTTGTGACCAAGTTTGGTGAGGATTGGATAAAAACTACTTGAATCAGAGAGCGGACAACATGGTGAGGTTTTTAACGCACTAAGATAACCCGTGACCTAGTTTTTGACCCGGCATGACCCATATTCAAACTTGACCTAGACATCATCTAGATACAACTTCTGACCAAGTTTGGTGAAGATTGGATGAAAACTACTTGAATTAGAGAGCGGACAACATTGTGATGTTTAAAACGAACTAAGTGACCCCGTGACCTTGTTTTTGATCCGGCATGACCCATATTCAAACTTGCCCTAGACATTATCAAGATACAACTTCTGACCAATTTTGGTGAAGATTGGATAAAAACTACTTGAATTAGAGAGCGGACAATATGGTGAGGTTTAAAACACACTAAGTGACCCCGTGACCTAGTTTTTGACCCGGCATGGCCCATGCTCAAACTTGACCTACACATCATCTAGTTACTACTTCTGACCAAGTGTGGTGAAGATCGGATTTAAACTACTTGAAATAGAGAGCGGACACCATGCTCAATGTGTAAAACGTACTAAGTGACCATGTGACCTAGTTTTTTATCTGGCATGGCCCATGTTTGAACTTGGCCTTCAGATCATCTAGATAAATTTTCTGACCAAGTTTGGTGAAGATCGGATGAAAACTACTTTAATAAGAGAGAGGACACCATGCTGAATGTTAAAAAAACGCATTAAGTGACCCCGTGACCTAGTTTTTGACCCGGCAAGGCCCATGTTCGAACTTGGCCTTGAGATCATCTAGATACAACTTATGACCAAATTTGGTGAAATCGGATGAAAAATACTTGAATTAGAGAGCGGACAACATGCAGAATGTTTAAAACGCACTAAGTGACCCCGTGACCTAGTTTTTGACCCGGCAAGGCCCATGTTCGAACTTGGCCTTAAGATNTTCATCAGAATCACGAATCGCTGACGGTCAACCAACAGTTAGAATCGATACTATTTCTTAATGTGTTGTGTACATGTATTTAATACATTTAAATAGTAGAAACGTATGTATATGGATTCATTTATATCCTTTATTTGACGCTGACCACTATGTGAACCATTAGATTGCGCCTATATGTATTTATTATAGTGTCTTAACAATTCGAAACAATATCATTGTATATACACACTGTGCTATTTAATAACTGTTGCATACATTTATGTTCTTTCATATTGACCATATTTTATAATTGTTGGTAAAAATAGTATCAGCTATTATGGACATAAACTTAAATCATATTTAGTTATACGTTTATACAAATAATTGCCAATTTAATCTTTATTTGACATTTTGAATGAGTAAACACGTAATGGTAGAGTTGGTCAAAAATACAATTTCTTTTTAAATTCAATGAAAATGGAAGATCGTCATGGATTTAAGCGACTACATACTTTTTGGGGAAACAAGTTGTTTACGCATACATTTTGCACACATGTTATCATGAAAGACGCAAAACTGTTAAGAAAAGTAGTCCGTGTGCTTATTTTGGTATGCAAACAAATAGTGTACTTCAAAAAGTATATTATCTTAAACGCCGATATAAGGCTTCATTATTTAATTTCAGCGTTATAATATTGAGAGTTTTGTTTATGGCGTGTACGTTTTTAAGAAAGTTATGTAACGTCTAATATTTCGTACACTTTATATAAACAGCCTGTAATAACGGATGGTACGGCCAGGGTTGTCTGACCCAATGTGGTCAATGTCTGAACAACGCTGCCTGTCATAAGACTTCCGGTGAGTGTCCAGCTGGATGTGCTGCAGGATATAAAGGATCTCTCTGCACAGACGGTATGTGTAATTTTCCAATTATGATTGACGGTGCTTTATTAAATAATAATTCACTCTTTATAAACTTCGTGTGACTAGATCTGTCATAGTTTACAACGGTATTTAAGTGAACGTATACACCGAATGGTAGAAGCATGCTCATGTCAAAATCACATTTACGCTAAAGATACAAGATACGTCGTAAGTACGTAGCACATGTATATGCAGTTAGTGAATGCGAACCATCCCAAATATTGTTTTCCTGACAATTACATGTGTTTTACATTTAAAAAGTAGAAAAGGGCTATTGGCAAAACAATTCAATGGCTACAGTTATGCTGGTTTGATATATGAACAAATAATGCATTGGATGACAGTATTTGCACCGAAAACTATGACGAAACATGTCTTTATATCATAACATCTCTGTTTTGTTTACGTAGAATCAATGTATATATGTACGGAATGGGTCGAATCTGAACAAATTTTCAAACCAAATGGTGGACAGTAGTAGAGCGAATGTGGGCTATTTTGCGAACAAATATTGGAAAATGTGTACATATGTTATCATGAAAGACGCCGGACTGCTTGGAAAGGTAGTTCGTGTGCATATTACATTAACGCATATATATACTTTACTTCAACAATATATTATCTTTCACGACCGACCACGTAAGTATTAATAATTTGATTTTAAGCTAAAACTTGTGTGAACACAGTTTATGTTAAATTGTTTGTTCAAGAAAATAATTAACGTCTTAGTGACGCACATTTTCTATATAGTTAGATCAATTTATAATGTTGTTAAATTAAAAAATAAAATATAAAAACTAAATAAGTCATGAATCGTTTACATGATTTATAGTGGTAAGGCAAGGGGAATCATCATCGCTTTTTTTATTTTCGATGTATCTAAACGACATCGAGGAACACTTTATGCTAAACAAATTTGAAGTCGTTGACCTTGGCATGTTAAATTGTTTTTATTGTTGTATGCTGACGACATTGTTCTCTTTGCGGAATCGGAAGTTGGTTTACAAAAAGGATTAGATTTGTAAGATGAGTATTGTGCGAAATGGAAACTCTGTGTAAATATCAATAAAACAAAGATAACGATTTTTAAAAAAGTGGGTACAAAATAGAAAAAATTGAAGTTTACATATCAAGGAAATGAGCTAGACATTGTTAATAAATTTGCATATCTTGGAGTAATATTCACAACGGTGGGATCTTTCTCAGCAACATATGATTTGCTTTCGGGGCAGGCCCTAAAAGCACTTTTTAAGTTAAAATCAAAATTGGTGAAATTTACAAATATCTCAGNGTCTTTAGAGTCGCCAATTCTTTTGTTATAAATTGTTAACTTTGCCTAAAATAGTATATGTATATACCTGTATGTCATTGGCCACTGTTTACTAAATTGTGTATTATATGTTTGTATACTCATGGGCTTCAAGCCTAATGTATTCTGAAATAAAGGCATATTTTATAAACAGCTTGCGATAATGGATGGTACGGACAGGGCTGTCTGATCAGATGTGGTCAATGTCATAACCACGCTGCCTGTGATACGACTTCCGGTGTGTGTCCAGCTGCATGTGCTGCAGGATAGAAAGGGTCTCTCTGCACTACTGGTATGCTTAATTTTAAATTTTGATTGACATTGCTTTTACTTGACATATTAAGATATTATTGACTCTTTAAAAACGTCATGCGACTAGATCTGTCTTCGTTTACACAAACTTTTAGTGAATGTTTAAACCAAATGTTAGAATCATGCTTAAGTCAAAATCGTTTTTACACTAAAGATAAAAGATATTTTTATAAGTACGTAAGAGGTTTATATGTTATAAGCGAAGACGAATTATCCCGGGTATTGTTTTTCTTAATTTTAATGTTGACAAATACGTGATAATGGAAACAGCGAGCAAGTATTTAATTGAATCTTTACATGCTATTCTTGTCTGTTCATTGAACATAATGTGAAAAGGGATGGCATGGTCTTGAATGTCAGAACAAGTGTGTTAATTGTAAGAACCAGGTGGCCTGTAACAAGGTTGTTGGCGGGTGTCTAGGGTGATGTGAACCCGGATATAAGTGACCGATGTGCACTGGTAAATTAGAACCCTTAGTTTGTAAAAACTAGTGTGAACTTTCCCAATTTAAAATGATGCTTTAAATTACGTGTAAAGGACTAAAAAGAAACAGAAAACGTCACTAAATGGTTTTTACAAGGAGAAACAATCAACAACAACAACACCTTTCATAAATAATCACTGTATGTTAGCAATTGTGCATTAACAACGTCCGAATTTATCAGTGTTAATTAATGCAGATCTGTATACTACAAACATATTAGAACACGTTCGACTTTGATTCATATTATTTTTATTGTATTGTTTGCCTTCTTTTAATGAGACTTCGGCGGGGTAATATCAACATTGTAAACTTTGATTGTAAAATGAAACAAGACGGCGTAGTTGCTGGATTAATTCATTAAATTTGATCAGACCATTAGTTCTAATGATATGTCAACTAAGTTTGAAAATGGTTCCGGTTATTTGACAAACTTGGCTGCCAGGGGGTGGGAAAGGTTTCCTTATATGGATTTAGTGAAACTTGGCAACACTCTAGAAGTTACATTTTAGTCCGATCTTCATGATATCTTTTCAAAACATTTCGTCTTAAGATATCACAGCTGAGTTCCAAAACGGTTTCGGTTCCTTGTAAAACATGGCCACCAGGATATAATGAATGCTTGTTAACTCTTTAGAATTCACATTTTTAGTCTAATCATTATACAACTTGCTCATAAGATGTTTGTTTAATGATATCTAGCCAAGTTGAAAAATGGGTCCGGGCATTAGAAAAAATATTGCAGACATGGGGCGAAAAAGTATTCCTTGTACGGCTGTATTAAAACCTTAATATCACTCTAGAAGTCGCATGTATAGCCTTTCCTGAGTGAAACTTTACCAAAATATGTGTTCGAATGTTATCTTAACTGATTTTGAAAATGGGTNGAGGTTATCTACACTCCTGAACAGTATAATTATGGTGCAGGTGGTGAATGGAAAACAACTTGCCAACATTGGTTGAAACTCATCCTCAAAGGCTTTTAAGCACTACACACTGTTGTATTTAAATAATGAGTTATGTCAGTCTATAGTTTATTTCACAATTTTGGAATGGGAAAACATGTTTTGACTAAATTTGGTAAATTGGTGTTGTTGTTTGTATTTTGCTAACATTAGTACTTAAAAACAAGTAGAGTGATGAACTAAAGGTTTCATTTTTTTTGTTTTCTTATTGGAAAACTTCAATTAGGAATTTAAGGCAGTCATTTGGGAAAAATATATGCTTTTTGTTATTGGGAATAAAATTTGACCAAAACAAAACACTGGTCTAGAACCACTTCTGAACAATAATACACTGGAAAAGAAGAGGAAAGGGCATTATGCTTTTACTTGCAAGAACAAAGAAAGACTTTAGACAAAAGGCTGAAGCCAGCTTATGATATTTAATAATAAGTTCCACTTAAACCAATGGGAATGGCTGACCATATGACAATTAAAGTAACTATGAACTGCAGGTAAGACATAGAACAAAATGTATTATATGGACTCATCCCTGTAAAGGCAATAACTCAGTTCTGAACCTATCTGAAATGATGGTGCAAACATCCAATTAAAAACATTCTTATGGAGTGTGTGACACAGATAGAAGAGGTAGACAAGTATATAGAAAATAACAGTAATTCGTGACGTAGTTAAAGAAGGTGTAAGAAGTCATATTGAGAGTTTAATGTGTGTTGGTTTGCATAACTGCAGAAAAGACTAACACCATTATTTACCACTAGGACTAAATGTGAGAAAAATGTACAATATATGAATATGTATTTCACAGAATGCACTGAAGCTGGTAAAACACCAGCATCTGCACAAACATGCAGACATGTGTTCAACACAGAATACAATATAGCTTTTTAACAATCTATTACAGGACAGATGCAATTTCTGTATTACTTATGAAAACCACCGTGTTGAAATAACAAGAGTGCCATGATGGCCCAGACATTCCCAAAAGTTTTTGAAGTCCACAGGACATCCGGTCCTGTAGACTTAAATAACTTACAGGACCAGAATGGGATTTATAGGACCGAAACATCAATGTACAAACGTATATATCCCAATACATTTGTGAAGTTAAGTGTTATGTTGATTGGCAACAACTCATGTGCTCCATTAATTTATGATCCATTAATTTATGATGATTTATACTAATTGTTAGTTGTTTTCCTAAGCCGATAAGTTACATTTGTTTTGTTAATTCCAGGGATGTCAATTGCCCCAAATTTTAAATCGGGAAAATTAAGCCGGGGTCTGGGGCCACTGGCCTCCAACGGGGATAATTTAAAGGCTAGAGCCCCTATGGCCAGTATGGGGAAAAAAACCGAGCCCTAGCTTATTGTCCTTTTTTATAGTCTTTCTAGTTGCATTTTCTGGTGAGTACAATGCGAAACATTATAAACCAGACCATCCATATCACTGCATTGTATTGCCATTCTATAAAAAATGTTATAAAGAACGTGGATTTTTTTTTTAAATCAACGAATCTTAACGTATCCGAATTACGAATGGCCGAAAACATGTACGTGTTTTGCAAATAAAATAAAATGTGCTTTGTGCATATCGTTTGACTGCAGAAAATGAAACCGAGTAACCAGTAACCTTGCAAATACGTAATAAATATATTATTTGGTTAACTGATTGCTTTACAATATTCTATTGCAGTGCTTTACTTTGCTTTAATATCAATCACTTAAATTTCAAGATGTTGGACATTTGCAGATGTTCAAAAAGTAGCGAAGAGGTTTCGTCAGTTACCGTTCATGTCCGTGACAGCCGCTTACTAATTAAACATCGATAAATAAAAGACCGGACGAAATAGTTACTGAGCGCAAATTTCCGGAATGCCGAGGAACGAATATTAGTTCTCAAATGATCGCGAACTTGAATGAATTCTATAAACAAAATCAACTTTGCCTCTTGAATTATTTCCCGGACATTGGGACCGGCAACATGACATTTTCAATCAGACCTGTCTGTGAAAAGTCGGTCAGGTCCGACGGTCCGACACTTTTGGGAATGTCTGCTCATATTTTCAACAAGTTTCCATGTGCATCATAAAAATTAACAGCATTTTAATATTATCATTGACAATACATCAAGTGTTACCATATTTACATTAAAATGTACATGCTCATATTATGTCACAAAAATCAATGCAAGCATATTAAACAAATTTCCATGTGCATCATAAAAATAAACATTACTTTAATACTATCATTGACAAAACATCATGATTCCCCATATTTAGAACCCTCATTTCACTACTGTTATTTTAATTAGCAGCCAAAATGCCCGCTGTACCCGTGCTTTCTGTAACAGACAGTTGGCTTTAATTAACTTTCACACTAAACGTTCCCTACGGTGTAATTCTCCACGAAAAAATCGTGGCAAGTTACTTAGCAGACGGATGATGAAAAGAGGGTGTAATCCTCGCGGATATTGTGCATTTCATGCATAATTAAATTTGTAATCGAAACACACTTCCGAATTTTAATGTTAACGCGACTTTAAAAAACTCTTGCTTCCACTAAACCGTGATCGTGTAAAATCGCGCGAAAATTATGCGGGACATGTACACCACAAGTAACGTTATCCGCATTGTAAGCGAGAGTGTACTGATTTTTGTATTAAACCTTAATCAAATGCAGGATTCTGAGCGATGACAATTAAATAAAACCTATTATTGATTTATGTATGTACCCACAACTTTAACAATGTTCTTCATGGAAAATCATTGAGATGAAGTTGTTTTTTCACTACGTCGATACCGAAACGTTAATTCGTTTTTGCTCCAGACCCACCTGTCTTGTGTAATAAGAACCGACGTGCACATATTAGCTAAAATTGCCAATGTGTAAATATTGTTTACTGAGGTCAAGTGTTTTGATTCGATTGATCACTACATTCTGATAAGACTTGATGAGTATGCGTTTACTAACATAATATCAATAAGTGGGATATAAAATGAAGTCTTGTACGTATGGATATATCAAATTATGGATATAACCACTGTAAACGGGTGAGTTAGTTTCCGTTTATATGGTTATAAATTAATGTCTGACGAAATAAATTTCGGATCGACTGAAACATGATTGTTTTAGAGTTTTGAAACACGAAACAAGTTAACCGTAGAATATACTAGAGTAAAGCGTATTCATTTATTTTTTTCATATTCATATTTACGGTAGGTCATGTGTTGCGCATGTAACTTTTTTTGTGCATAAATACATACCCATAACGACGACTAACGACGTCATTTCATCGCTTAGGTAAACTACTGCATATGTATATATAATGCACGCGTTCTCATTGGTTACTATTAATGTGAATGTACCGCTTAACTCCGCCTTCAAGGCGGAGTTCTAATTGCGGTTTCAGAACAGACAATGATCAAAATTGTCGGCGAAATGACACTCGCTTTCATCTTCTGATCTAAGCCTTTATTGTTTGGAGTGAGGGTCCATGTATGCTTGAAAACTTGATAAGCTTTTACAGCCGTCGATCAGTTGCTGTGATTTCATAAATAACAAGCGTCTT
>VMBQ01007938.1:0-42280 GCA_007657795.1 Dreissena rostriformis
GGGGGGGGCTGACCGAGAGCCTGGGAACGGGCCTGTGCGTGCCTGTATACATATTTATAACGATGATTAAACTATTACAATTTCAATCGAATTTCGATTAAGTTATAGTCGCAATGGCAAAGTTTCACCTGCTTAAACTTCATTCTGTATATGATTGTGTCGGATTGTACATTTGAATGCCTCTGCCATCAAGGTTTACTTTATAAAGTTCAAAATTATTTTTCTTTAAATAAGTGTCCACGCATATGGTACCCTGATTTTAACCAACAAATTTATAATAATATGTGTTGAAGATCAAGATCTCATGAAAATTATTTCTAGACCATGTACATGTCTTTTGGATTTCATATATTCCGCAAAGGACTTTTGAAAAATGAATTACTCAACTGATACAAACTACTTATTTCGGAAACAAAGGAATAATGATACTATAATGATATCGTAAAGGTTTTAGTTTACAGCCAAGACCTATATTTATTTCGACATATGTGGTACGAAGAGATATACATTAAACTTAATGTATTTTGCAGAACTTTTGGCAAAAAAAAATATATCACAAAACGGAGCTTTGACAAAGAATGATATGTACATATAGTTGGTACCCAATAGTATGTTGGATTAATTCTAGGCCAAGTGAGAGGTTTGGGGCGTTTTAAAACTGTTGTAAGACCCCAAATTGTGGGCATTGTACGTTCAAAGGCGGTTAAACACGTTTTAATTTTAATTTGTGATAAGATCTGTGTTTTTATGGGGTTTTTCTATCGTATAGGCAATGTGTCACTCACCTTTTAAAGGACTTGTTCCGAGTTTGGTTAAATGACGATACATTTTGGTTATCATAGATTTCTAAAATGAATGTATATATTATGTTAAAACAATCGAAATAACAATACTGACCAACACAAATGTGGAAAATATTGGTTCATTAATGGATAATCAATGATTTCATAATTCACAATTGGTAAAATAAGCGTTTGTAACGCTTTTCCTCGATAACTTGGCAACATTGTGCAAATAATGGTTTTATTAGCGAGTTTAAATGTAGACTTGTTGACAACTTTAAACAAGCATGGTACGGTAATATGAATACTAATTCCGTATACGATATGTATAAAGTTTTCAAAACCTCTTTGTAATATTAAGAATATTTAGATTTATTCCTAGACGATTGCGCTTATGTTTTGTAAGATTAAGAGTCTTTGCACACCCGTTGAGAATTCAAACTGGCAGACACGCTGTCTGTCTGTCTGTCTGTCTGTCTGTCTGTCTGTCTGTCTGTCTGTCTGTCTGTCTGTCTGTCTGTCTGTCTGTCTGTCTGTCTGTCTGTCTGTCTGTCTGTCTGTCTGTCTGTCTGTCTGTCTGTCTGTCTGTCTGTCTGTCTGTCCGTCCGTCCGTCTGTCTGTATGTCTGTCTGTCTGTCTGTATGTCTGTCTGTATGTCTGTCTGTCTGTCTGTCTGTAAAATAACTTTTATAAGTCGCATAACGCGAAAGCCTGCTCGGCGCAGTGTTAGCGCTCTAGCTTTTGCTTCCGAATGACCCAGGTTCAAATCCCGGGGATTGCAATATTTGTATTCAACCTTTTTAAAGCTATATTTATAGGGTCAGACTATTCAAAACGTTATTTGATTTGTTAGTTGACATGTTAATGACATTTTTCAAAAATGCGCAAATATGTGAACCCTCAAAGATACGACTATAGCGGATCTTAACAAGACTTTCTCTTCTGGTTATGCTCCTCTAGTTTTAGATTCTAGACATGCATACAAATATACATGCGTGCAAGTGCACATTAAATAATAATTGTCTCTCTATCGAGTGACAATAAAATGAGTTTTCAAACCGAGCAGAATCATATACATGTATCCTGTATTTACGAAATACCGTTAATGGCATCGTGGTTACACATTAAAATCCAGAGGGCGACAATGCAATAGTACGATAATACGATGACGACAGTGCGACAATAAGATGGCGACAGTGCGATAGTACGATGGCGACAATGCGATAATACGATGACGACAGTACGATAACGCGATAGTACGATGGCGACAATGAGACAACGCGATACTACGATGGCGACAATGCGATAGTACGATGGCGACAATGCGATAGTCATATCGCTACTGTCGCCATCGTATCATCGCATTGTCGCCATCGTACTATCGCGCTATCGTACTGTCGTCATCGTATTATCGCATTGTCGCCATCGTACTATCGCACTGTCACCATCGTATTGTCGCACTGTCGTCTTCGTATTATCGCACTGTCGCATTGTCGCCATCGTACTATCGCACTGTCGCCATCGTATTGTCGCACTGTCGTCATCGTATTGTCGCACTGTCGTCATCGTATTATCGAATTGTTGCCATCGTACTATCGCACTGTCGCCATCGTATTGTCGCAATGTCGTCATCGTATTATCGCACTGTCGCATTGTCGTCATCGTACTATCGCACTGTCGCCATCGTATCGTCGCACTGTCGTCATCGTATTGTCGCACTGTCGTCATCGTATTATCGCATTGTCGCATTGTCACCATCGTACTACCGCAATGTCGCCATCGTATTGTCGTACTGTCGCCATTGTATCATCGCATTGTCGCCATCGTACTATCGCGTTATCGTACTGTCGCCATCGTATTATCGCATTGTCGCCATCGTACTATCGCATTGTCGCCATCGTATTATCGCATTGTTGCCATCGTACTATCGCACTATCGCATTGTCGCCCTCTGTATTTTAATGTGTAACCACGATGGTCCTAACGGTATTCCGTATGTATTTATTTGGAACTCTATGTTAAGTTACTTCATTCATATCGCAGAGGCGAGGTTAAACGCAGAAGAGCTGCGTTCATACTACAGCTTGAGGGACGCGCTCGTGGACGAGTACGCGGATGACGTGATAGAGGCGGAACTCCTGGTGCTGGGGATCGTGGCAGAACCCAAGCATGCCGTAGGGGATGAATACAGGCCCATCCCCTCGCCTCGTCACGTCATGCCGACAACGTCATCGATGTCCGTGTATTTCGAAGTGCTAAGAATGCCTTCGGTAATCGCCGACTTTAATCGGATGACAACGTATATTCCCTTCGCTAGAAGCCAAATGGTATTTCTTATGAAATCTTACGTTTTTGTTTGTTTTTATTTTTTCTGGCCTTTTTATTGACATTTTCGTACAAAATGTTAATTTAATCGAGCGGTTTCAAATATGAAAATGAATGTAATTGCCTTGATTATATTTCTTATGAAAATTTAAACAAAGCTTTACATTTAGTTTTTTGTTCATAATTCATCCAGGGTTCGCCCTAAACATGTACCAAACGTCTAACTTCAGGCATACGTCGAGCTTTATACATATATTTTATTCAACGAGAAAAACGTATGTTCATTAGAATGTTTTAATGTTAGTAGTAATAAATCAAAAGAGTGCAACATTGTTCGCTCACAATTCAACCCGCGACTGATTTTCGTTTTTCTCCCTTCCGCATAGGATGGTATTATCGTACATCCTTTCCAATTCGACTCGTCGACGAGTTGTAACCTACGGGTCATGTTCACACCGAACGCCAATGACCAGAACACCAACGACCCGGATGTATGGGTCGTTATTGTCATCAGGGAAATGGTCATCCGGTCTATCGTATTTCCCACACCGTCGATTGACAGCTCAGAGTCAACCAGCTCAGAGTCAAGCAGCTCAGAGTCAAGCAGCTCAGATACGAGCTCCTCCTCCTGTTCATCGTCCGAGATCTCGGTAAACCATTACCTTCCAAACCGGTATTTCACATATACGCGCCCAAATCACAGAGTCCGAAAAAGCATTTTTATTTTAGAGGACAGCGAAATGTCTTGCACAAACGTAGTCACGAGTCCGTCTCCATTTCTGAATTCATTTTGCTCCTCCACATCTTCATTCTCCTTGTGCTTCCCTGATGAAAGTAATTCTCGTGAAACACAGTCACCAATTGGAAGAAGTAACAGGACGGTCAATTCGTTTGTAAAAGAAGCTCATGATAAAGCAGCAAACGTTAAACGTTTCAAAGATGATGTTGATGACATTGCCGTTGACAACGGCTGTGCCTGGTTTTGGTGCAAAACAAACAAAGACGAGCTTAAATTTGAAGTCGTTGAAAACCCGAAGTATGTGCGCAGCATAAATGAAGAAGCAACTCTAAATGCAACAGATGAAGTTGAGCGTGATCCGTTTTTTTTATTAAAAGCTCATGTCCAAGCAGAAATTCAAAGTCCATCCAATGCTGACACTCAGGTGGAAGAAACCCGTTCTCATAGTGGAGACAATGATGACAAGTCGGAAAACGTTGACTGTTGCACAGGGGATGTTGAGGAGATTGATAATGATGATAAGGCAGCAAACGTTAAACGTTTCAAAGATGATGTTGATGAGATTGCTGTTGACAACGGATGTGCCTGGTTTTGGTGCAAAACAGAACGCAAAACAAACAAAGACGAGCTTAAATTTGAAGTCGTTGAAAACCCGAAGTATGTGCGCAGAATAAATGAAGAAGCAACTCTTAATGCAACAGCTGCAGTTGAGCGTGATCCGTTCGTAATAGAAGCTCATGTACAAGCAGAAATTCAAAGTCCATCAACTGCTGACACTCAGGTGGAAGAACCCCGTTCTCATAGTGGAGACAATGATGACAAGTCGGAAAACGTTGACTGTTGCACAGGGGGTGTTGATGAGATTGATAATAACGATAAAGCAACAAACGTTGACTGTTGCACAGAGGCTGTTGATGAGATTGATAATAATGATAAAGCAACAAACGTTGAATGTTCCAAAGTTGATGTTGATGAGATTGCCGTTGACAACAGCTGTGCCTGGTTTTGGTGCAAAACAGACATAGACGATGATATAGTGCAAGTCGTTGAAAACCCGAAGTTTGTGCGCAGAATAAATACAGAAGAAATACAAAATGCAACAGATGCAGTCGAACGTGATCATCCCGCCAGTATTCACAGCTGCAGTAGTCAAGAAAATACAGACGCGTTGTCGGATGTTCGTGTAGAAAAAGGGAAACCCAAAAGATCAAAAATCTCCAAACTATTTAGAAGAATGTTTAAAAGAAAATAATAATAAATAGAAAAAAAAAAGAAAAAAAAACATAAAAAAATAAAATAAAATGTTTAGGTGATATTTTGAGAAGAATATTAAAAGAAGGAAATTAAAAAATAATGAAAGCGGCTTAAATAGACTCAAACCTTTCAGTGTTCCTGATCTTTTTGCGACTTGTTTATGATTGTTTTTCCCTTATTGTTTACTCATGCAAAACGGTATTGGATAGCTTTATAGTGAAATATCACCAAAGGAATAACAATCAACCAGTGGCGTGAAAAAATCGGTTGTTTTCAACAACCGAACAAATCCAAAACTTTGATTAAAACGCTAACAGTGCACCTAAATGGTGGATGTATGCAAACGCTAGAATTAGCCGCGTGTTTTATCGGGATTTTACATCACTGTGGTGACACCAAGCACAATCCCTGACCACCAAATTAATATACTTTCGACGGAATAAAACATCAAGGAACCGACAATTACTCGGGCACGATTCCCAGCACATTCCTGCTTAACGTGTCGCTGCCAACAGGCGACTCTGTGTCATTGATTTGGACTTGTGGACTCAGACTCAAAAACGATAGATCGGATGTCCATCCCTCAACCCCGGAAAAGACACCTTCCAGAGCACCGCCGAACCCCCAGGAATAGTTACCCGGCAACGGAGCAACTCTATACTTCTGCAAGACGCACAATCTTACACACATACGCGCAATGTGAGTAACCCGGAAAATCATTACAAACCCATTATAGTGAATCAAAAATGTTAAATGAATGAAATTAATCTCGTTTTGAAAATTACGGTTTTGTTTTGGTATTGGGCATAATATTTAACAGAGAAAGCATGGCAATGGTTATGGTTAAGCGCAAAAACAAATGCACGAATTGTTTGTTTTGGCGTTGAAATACGTTGTTAATCTATTCATTCGCCATTCTAGATGTGTATTTGACGGTGATAAATGTACGATATGGAGAAGAAGGCACATTACATCCGTTTGGGCGTTCATGGTCGAAATGCAGAGTATTCTGGGCGAGCACTTTTCCGACGAGAGGTAGAAGGCGGAATAGGCATTTTAATATTCGAGAAAAGGTCAGACTTATATTTTTCTGTTTATTTTTATAAGATTGGGGATTAACGTGAGTTTGATTATGGTAAATAATTTTCGGCATCGTTAACCTGTTTGAAAAGGCTATTCAATAGCCAGTTTATACAGAGTAATTTTGTTGTTTTCTTTGTTTGACTTAAACTATTTTGATAAGGATATATTTGATTTGCTCACACTTCAATAGTGAGTAAGTAAAATTATTCACGTTCCGTTTAATGTGCTTGTTATTGTTCGGGACTTGTTGTCGTGCGTTTTGGAGACGATAACTCGTGCATTACATAGTCATGTATGATTATATGAGTCGCGTTCTGAGAAAACTGCGCATAATGCAAGTGCGGTAAGTGTCGTCCCAGATTAGCCTGTGCAGTCCGCACAGTCTAATCAGGGACGACACTTTCCACTTTTATGACAGTTTTCGGTTAAAGGAAGTCTCTTCTTAGCGAAAATCCAGTGAAGGCATAAAGTGTCGTTCCTAATTAGCCTGTGCGGAATGCACAGGCTAATCTGGGACGACACTTTACGCACATTCATTATGCCCAGTTTTCTCAGAACGCGACTCAAATAAATGTAAGGCCGCATGATTTGTCACTCCGTATCGCATTTGCAACAAAGTTAGATTAAAGACCCACCTACTATCCCGTTTTATGAATGCCTTGCTTTATTCTTGTGTTGTTATGATTTTGTTTATTTTTTATTTTTTGTTAAATGACCATAATGACAAATGTATAAGGTATTTTTATTTGTATTAGGTCCTTACATGTAAGTTAAAATGATGAGTTATTGAAACTTAAATACGAAGAAGTTAACTAAGTCTAAAGTAGCAAAGTTAAAATGGATATTGTGTTAAATCCTTTATTTTCATAATGTTATTTTGATGTGAGTTTTTAATACTTTAATATGTATATCATATTTGATTTTGTTTAGAATCGTGCACATTCACAGTTCTTTAAGATAATTCTTCATGCATATTTATTGAACAATAAGTATGGTGGAATATTTGCCATATCAAAATTGTGTTAATAATGTAAGTTTTGTATTGCTCTGTGTTGAATGTAAAATGTAACAAGTTATCTTTTTTTTTCTATTTTTTCAGACGATAGCTTTTTATCGTTCCGTTGTATGGTGACTGCCAAGAGGTTGATGTTTGTTGTTTACAGCTTTTGATAAATTTCAACACATGCATATTTATTATATTCGAATTAAATTGATTTAACTACACTTTTTTAAGTTTAAGTGTTGGAATATTTTGTTTGTTCATTAAGATGCTATTAATGTTTGTGTATTAATCATTTTAATATGCGAAAATGAATTTGACCATGTGTTATTTGTACGGTTTACTGAAAGAATACCTAATGTTTACGAATTAGTAATATCTGTTCATTTGTAGATTTCTATAAATTTATGAGGTTTCGGGATGTGATGACAGCACCGAGACACAGATCCTGCCATGGGTTCTCATATACGCCCAGTCCTATGCAATTAAACAGGGGGGAAACATACAAATGAGAAGTATGGTGTCTTATTCCGCTCGCAATAACCTGATGTTCCTTCTACCGATTATTGTACGAAGTACACGTGAAGTCATCCGCACTTATCTTAGTTTAAACCTATTTATTAAGCTCGATTGCATCGAAAGCCTACGGCTTATTTGAAACGCTCTCGACTCCGTTTCCTGGGACTAGATGCAGTACTTGGTCTCTATGGGTGAGATCTAAAAAAACGCCTCCACAGTGGGGATCGATCCCCGTGACCTCCCGGTCGCTAGGCGGACACTATATCCACTACGCCACGGCACTTCTCTTGATTGGTGGTGATGGATAAATCCTGCAAATGTCGCAGCTGCATTGAATAAAACTACTGTATTACTTTCTTGCTCTTATGCGATGCTACATGTAATTTAAGGCTTACCGTCTGATTTCAATGAATAATGTGGCAGTATTTGACTGCCTAACGTGTACACGATTGAAATTATACATATGTCATACAGTTTTTTAAATGATGTTCCCTATCGTTTTAGATATATACGATTGACGGCTATGCGCCATAATTATTCAACACTATGGTTCGGTGTCACATAAGATGCGGTCTTAAGACGGGCGGTGGCATATTACAACATACAGAGAGCTTTAAGCTTTTCAGGTATATTCAAATATTCAAAAGAATCAACAGCGCACCTTTACAGGTTGATTTTTTATACACAATTTGATTAAACAGCTGATTTAATATTTTTAAAGTAGTAAATCAAAACTTTAATTAATTGTCTATTCAATCAACTGGGTACTTAGTATGTCTATGGAAACTATTTCATGTGTGTGTTTGGTCGGTACCAGAACAGAACAGAACAACTCTTTATTTACACCCAAGTATACAAGGTATACAATAAGGGACACATAACAAAAACGAGTTCTAACAATATTTTTTTCGGTTCAAGTTGGAATCAGTTATAGCATGGACAAGGTTTAACAGGTAATACAATACTATAATACAAGAAACAGAGGGAAACTATTAAATGTAGTGTTCAAACACATTCAATTTTTACTAGTTCGTTGGGGGGGGGGGGTGAACATATCTTTACATGTACCAGGACCCGCGTCTGCTGCCATGTGGTCACAGCTTCTGTTGCCAGTGTCTGAATGATCACATCAAGCAGACGGTCACCGACAGCGCGGCTCAGTTCTTCAAGTGCCCTAATGACCGTACATAGGTAATAAGTACCCCGTTTCATGATAATATTTAGTTAACATGCCAATATGCATACAAATAATATTCATGTTTTTTTATCGTAGAAACGAATTAGCGAGTAAGAGAAGAACGTATAAACCAGTTTCAAGAACGAGTATATTGTCAGTAATTCATATGAATTCTTTTATACCACCTTTATGGTTTTTTTCCAAGCATTCCTTTTGCGAAACTCACTTTTTCAGCGAACCTTTTTTTAGGATCTTTATTCTAAACATGCACAGATTCATTTATTTTGAATCTGTGTCTGGAGTTCCGATGATACCAGTTATTACGCCAACTTGACGATCTTTTCAGATTGAACGGCCAGCGGTCGGCTTGCCCCCAAAGCGATGGGCTGAGGCGTTTCCGGTGGACACGTTCCTAAGCAGCCTGTTAAGCGCCGTCATGATCCACGCGTCAACGTCGAGCGATGGCGAAACGTCAACGGCCGTCTGTAAGCAGCATAAAAACCGCTTTAAAGAGTTCTTCTGCGTTCACCATTGCGTAACCGCGTGCGCGCTTTGCGTCATGAAGAGCCACAAGGAAGACAAATGCGACTGTGTCAGCCTGGAGGAGGCGGTGGATCGAATCCGACCAAAGATGGACGCGTTACGGGTCACGTTGCAAAAGCGTTGCAGCAGATCGCTGATATGAAATCAACGGTATAGAAGGCTAGACAATCCATTGTGACTGAAAACGCTTCAGCTTTAGACAGCAATATTAACGAGACGATCGAAAAAATTGACGATATTTGCAGTACCGGATCTAGTCCTGAGATTTTTAAAATTGTATCCAAAATGGAAACGCAGGTCAAAGAATACGAGAACGCGTTAAAGACACTCGATGCTGCCTCCAAGTATCGAAATACACGTCGCTATAAACAGAAATACTGAACGAATATTTGAAAACATCACTGTCTTGGGTTCAGTTATAATCCACAGCCCCGGTAACCAAGGATACGTATGTCGCGGGCACCACGGTTGCTCCACGACCTCCGCAAGAGGTCATGCCAACGCAAATACTACGCCGGTCCCCAGGCTGTCACTGGGATCACTCGAGACTGCCCGGACCGGGAGTTCTACGTGGTCTGTCAGCCAGAGTACAAGCCGCTCCGATTTCACGGACTCTTCCCGCTCGAACCGCTCTCCCACGCGGCCCAAGGTCACGGTCAGCGTACAGATCGTGGACCAGGAGAATACGTCGTGGCCACTGACTGGCGTGGCAATCATCGGCGACTACGTCGTCATCACAGACGCTCATAACAACCAGGTCTTCAGGTTCGAGACCCGGTCGTCCGGCGCGATGCCCGAACAGCTGTCCATCGACTGTCCGGTGTGTGTGATTCCTGGTCACGGAGGCTCGGTTACCATGGTAACGCAACCGGAGCACCAGAAGTTGTCACTGCTGGACGTAGGCAACGGCTTGGTCGTTAAAGATTGCATCGTAACTGCGAAACGGTATGAAGAGATTGCTAAACTCCAAGAGGAGAGATATGCAGTGTCGTTCTTCGTGTTGGACCGTCAATGCATTGACATTATTGATGTCCCCGGCACTATTCTTCAAACCATCGACAAAGACTATATAGTAAATATGATTCTCAGCTGGCCACGGTTTCTCTCCGCGACGACGGGCGGCGACATTCTGGTCTCAGACCGGGACAAGCGAACGCTCATTTGCATATCCCTC
This sequence comes from Dreissena rostriformis, assembly GCA_007657795.1. Classification (NCBI taxonomy): domain Eukaryota; kingdom Metazoa; phylum Mollusca; class Bivalvia; order Myida; family Dreissenidae; genus Dreissena; species Dreissena rostriformis. The sequence continues at coordinate 10,596 of VMBQ01007938.1, forward strand.
GCTGGCCGCGTCAAATGGCCGTACCCGACCAACGCTTACCCCTGGGGTGTCACTTGCCACGACTCGGGTTCCGTCTATGTGTGCCTGGATAGCAACGAGATTGAGGTGCTCAACGAGGCCGGTTCCCTGGTGAAGCGGGGATTTGTCAGCCGGCGAGACGGGATCCACGTGCCGTACGCCACACACGCCTTTGAGGACTACATGGCGTTGACGGAGTGGGGTTCGAACTTGTTTGCTCCGAGCATTCCGCGGGTACATATGTTCACCACCTAGATATGAAACGATGTGGCTATCGATACTGTTTTCATACAAAGGTTCAAATTCATGTACGAACTATATGTCTATGACTGACTGTGTCATCGTGAGTAAGCTCACACTATGTACATGTATATGTTTTAGACAATGCAACATTTTAGTTCATTTACTGAGTAGAAATTTGACTTGAAACTGCTTATTCAATTTGAAAAAATAAAATAGGTTCTTGCCAAAACGTGTTAAATTATTTTGTGATTTATAATGTGTGAGTGTTTGGTAATCCCACATTTGAAATGTGCGGAAAAAAATGTTTCATTTAAAAATAGTCGTTCCAGCGCTTGACTTCGTTTTGTTCATTTTAAATCGTCCTATAGCTTTAACATAAGTGGTTCTAACTAGTTATTTTAATACAATCCCACACCCACCCATGAGTCTCCTGTCGACTCAAGTTCTATGGTGGTTGTGGATTACGTATCGACATTAATCATCAGCATGGAGTCCCTCCGTCGTCAATGTTTCGCCCCTGAACCATGGACATCTCGGGAGGGTGGGGCCACCGTTGCTACGTTGTGAATGTAAATAGCTCTACTTCTTCCAAGTTGCCTCCTCTCGACTCCGCCATTAACAGCTGGACGACCGCTCTGCAGCTTGGCTCAGTTTACAATTTATTTGTTGATATTTTTAGATCACAACGTGCTCATGACTCTTGACGTCAAATATATGGTCCAATAATCATGAAACTTTCTCATACCAGTTGTTCTAATGATATTTTGGATGCGTTTAACAATGGTTCCTGTCTGTTGAAAAACATCGCCGCCAGATGGCGGGACATTTTTGCTTATAAGGCTTTAGTAAACCCTTGTTAACACTCTAGAAGTCAAATTTATTGTCCAATCTTCATGAAACTTGGTCATAACATTTGTTCTAATGCTATCTTGGATGAGTTCGAAAATAATTTCGACCTGTTGAAAAACATGGCCTCTCGTGGGCGGATTTTTTTTCCTTATATGGCTATAGTAAAACCTTTTAACTCTCTAGAAGTCACTGCATGGTCCAATCTGTATAAAACATTTCAGAACATTTGCGGACACCATATCCACTACACCACGGCGATTTATGAGCATCAACCGTTTAATTTAAGCTGGAAACTCAATTCCAAAACAGATACATTACAAATTAGCCCTTTTTCTCTTCTATTCTTATTTATACGTGTCCATTTTCAATCAGTCATTAATTGTTGACACTGGAACCGAGACTGAATACTGACTGGTTCAGTTAGTGATGTTTAGCCTACTCAAGAACGACAACACTGTTTTCCTGGTTTTGTTTGTTGTATGGGAAGTGTGACAGGTGTTCAATGCGAAAAAAAACACTAACACGCTGTCACAAGATTTCCAAACTTCTTTTTTCATATTTTAATTTAAAATCGAAACACTTATTTAGCAAATTTAAGTATAATGACGTTTTATTGATCAGTGTTTAGAAGAAGAATTGCAGCCACGTTGACAGTTTCGTCAAGTGTAGCACTATTCGGATAACAGTACATTCGGATAAAAATAACAACAATGAGAGTTCGGTTTCGAAAGAGTTTACTGATCAAGCTTGGCATTGTTGCTGTTGTTCTTCTATTCACAATTCCGTATTTTGTGAGTAAACTGGATGACACAAGTAAACAAGAAAGCCTCAAGCATAGAAGTTGGAATAAAGTAAGTCAAGTAAAATCATTTAATGGAAAATGTTATTTACATTTAACTAATAATAATGACATTGTATGCCATTTGGTAGTTTTAGTTTAAAACAAAATCAGTATCACTGAATCTTGTGAAAGGTTTCAATAAATTGATCATTTGTTTCACAGATTTTGACCCCATTTTTTATATATAATTAGAGGCAGAGGAAACGTGCTGAATAAAAAAATATTTGGTCCATAATTAATTCAACATTTCTGCCATAAGATTCAAAGCTTTTTTTACACAATCAAAGTAAAGTTTTTGGACCATATAAAACATTCTGTCTGCTTAAACAACCAGAGGCCTATTGCACTCTTCCCACTTACTATAAGCCCAACCTATTCCAACTTGTTGACGCTCTCAAATATTAAGATACTTTTTATATGGGTAATATTTGGAGCGTACAACGCAGGGTTGTCATTAGGAGGCGGCCGGCGGCCGATTTGACCGCCTCAAATGTTATTTACGCCAGCTCAAATTTGGAAAGAAAATGAAAAAAAAATCGGCAAATTTTCACGACGATGACGAGATATTTAATATTCGTTTATATACTAACTGTCTGAAGCGGAAATAAACAACCTTAGCCGATATATGTTAACTGCTTTCTCATTGGTCGTATCGATATAATTGNAAGTATCTCTAAATTCTTGGCAACGTCCTATAAATAAGAATAAAGCCCAACCATGCGATGAAGGTTTTTAAGGCTACTAGAAATAAATAGTTTATATTGTGGGGCTTTTGGATGTTTATTCCCCCAAAGAGTGTGAGACATTAAGCATTGCACTTCTCTGTCTTTTTGTTCTTACTTGTTAAGATAAGATTTATTTTGAGTCGGCAAGACAATACAGACAACATAAGCCATTAAAACTTTTGAACCAACTATATAAACATGTGTATAAATGTAACAATTTGAAATATAAAACAGCTAAATATGGAATAAAATATAGCAATATTAATATAAGTTAATAGATATAATTTACATTCTACTGGTCTTTATATTATTAAAAAAAATATTTTAAACAAATGTTGTGCAGGAAGCCGCTTCTGGATCTATACGTAGATCTAAAAACTGCCATAAAAATTCGCGAGCTTAGAAACTGAGAAGAAAAGAAACACAACAATGCAGGACCGCTAAGAAAATGAGTAAAAGCGAAATATCAGCTCGAATCAGATTCGAAGTGAACTGATCAGCAGCTTCCTCACAATAATAGGTTGTATGTACACATAAGCACACATAAAAACTGACAAGCAAAGCAAACAGAAGGTAATTATAGATATCAGGTAAACAGATTGCATGACAAACAAAATAATAATTAAGAATGTTCATTGACCGGCATCTAGCAAATAAAACTGACAAGCAAAACAAGCTGTGGGTAGTACTAGATTTATGGTCGATTACACAACAAACAAAACAGTAATGAAAAATGTTCATTTACAGGCATCATGCAAATGGTTGTATATATACACATTTATGCATACATAGATACACACAACAACACATACATATAATTCATTTTTACAGCCTTCATTTGGCCATATTCCAAACAAGTATTTAACCCTTTGAGCGCTGGAACCGGATTTTGAAGGCCTTTGCAAACAGTTTGGATCCAGATGAGACGCCACAGAACATGGCGTCTCATCAGGATCCAAACTGTTTGCTATTCTGAATTTCTGATAGTATTGTTTAAAAAAAAATCAAACAAAAAATGCTAATTTTAGAAATTTGGCAGACGACATTTTAGCAGACGACAAATTTCCCAGCATGCAAAGGGTTAACTATTTTTACCCAATTGTAGTCCCAAAATTTCCAAATGATGGAAATAGAGCTGTAAAGAAATAAACAGTTTAAATTTGTAATATTCATTTAACTGATATCTTTATGTTTATTATTTTATATAAGTTTTATAAATAATTATTCAGATGTTATAAATCAAGCAAAAATATTTATTCCCAATTTAAAGAAAGTTGCAGAGGCTTAAATTCCATATTTTATAATTATAGGTCACATTTTCGAATGGAGAGAAAATGCCCTGTTTTTATTTGTCAAACAACCAAATGCCTATGTTCTTGCTTTAGTTTTAACAGTATATTTAATTACTCGTTATACCAAAACATGAATTCTTTCTTTTCTAGTTAGCAAATGATGTAAAGGAAATGTTCCCATTTAATGATGCAAAGAAGAATGTGATCGCAAATCCACTGGAGTCAAACAATGCTCTTAACCAGTCAAATGGAAAAAGCAAGATTTATGGACCAGAATCAGTGTTTAAAAGTGGAGTTCTTGGAAACTATGAACCAGACTACAAGATCGCTCATGGACCAGGTACCTGAAACTTTTGAACAATTTAAATTGGTTTGATTGGAGCTTGTTACTAAAAGGGGCATATAAACAGTATTTCTCCTAAATATTAACATATATTTAATAAAGCATATTCCCTCTTTTCATGCATATATTTATCTAGTCATGAATATAATTATATAATTATTGATAAAATTGTTAGGAAAAAAAGTAGTTTTTTTAAGATTTTTTTTTTATATGTGCCTTCAGTTGCACTGGAACTCAACCCTACAAAAGTGCATTTCACAACTATGCAACACTAATATCGATAGTTTGCCTGCGTATCGGGTTACTTGATGTACACTTCATTCATAAAGATTTAAATACTACTACATATTTTCACACGCCTGTGAAAAGCTTCCTGTTTATAATAATAAAACTTATTAATTTACTTATTATATATCAAAACATTACCTATATAAGAAGCATCCATTTAATACATAAAAAGATAATTTACATGTAGTTTTGAAATATTAGCCATATATATGTCTCTTTAAAACCCTTAAAAATCTGCTAGGAAAAATCAAAGTCACTGACTACAAGTTAAGCAGGTACTTATGAAGTGATGGTTGTTGTTTTTAAAATTCAACAATAAGAGTTCCATTAAGGGACAGGAAATATTGCCATTACATATTTTTTGTTAGCAAAGGCATTTTTTATAAATAAAATTATTTAAAGAACAATAATGTCTGTCTGATGCTAGCTTTTCAGTTGAATTAATGTCAGTATAGAATAAATACTCCAGGTGTTTTATTTTAGCTTTATGCTGAAATAAGAGCTTCAGTTATCGAGAGGATAATAAGATTTCCTTGGACAAGTGTTTTAAATGTTAATCATTGTTATAGTTTATAAAGAATAAACAAATGAATATGTGTGAATGAATACCATATACCAGGATTACTTTTTCTCATTGTTCACAAGTTAATTTAATATTAAATGGAAGCTTATTTCACCAACTTTTCCAGTATTTTGTACCAGTACGGTCTGAAATAACATTCATTTGTATAAACATTAATTTGTCATTTTATTCTAATGTATATCGCCTTTCACAAAATAACAGGTAAACAAATGAGTCTCGCTCTGGGAAAATGGAACGTATCATCCAAAATTGGACTATGCAGTCTGCAAAAATACATTATAAATAGATTTTTTTTCAAAGAATACTATCAGAATAGCTAACAGTTTGGATCCTGATGAGACGCCACGTTCTGTGGCGTCTCATCAGGATCCAAACTGTTTGCAAAGACCTTTAAAATCCGGTTCCAGCGCTCAAAGGGTTAAAAGCGGAAGTGTTGTTCCTGATTAGCCTGTGCATACTGCACAGGCTAATCTGGGACAACACTTAACGCACATGCATGAAGCAAGTCCAATATAAATTCGTCCTGTGTCAGGCGAAGGGGGCCAACCAGTGTTCACATCGATGGAAGAGAAGCAAGCGGCTGATCGCTCCACACAAGAGTTTGGCTTCAACATGGTGAACAGCGACAAGATCTCCCTTGATCGCACTATACCTGATACTCGCATGGACGAGTAAGTCATTAATTNTTGTTGTATTTGTATTGTTCCAAACACTGCATACATGTTGTCAGTGAGGTAATAATTTAGTTTTTTCAATTTTGTTCATAGTCTTCCTTTTCAAGCTCTCTATACATGAGTCCCATCAATCCAATATACACTGTCAGTTCAGTTATATTCAGTATTTTCATTATGTTATTGTTTTGTGTGGTTGTTTTCATATCCAGTATTGCTAAGGAAGGCCTTTCAATAGTTTGACTGAATCTAGACACCATTATGTACGATTGAAGTTGCTTGATCAAATACTTTTCAGATATAGAAAAACAGCCCGGGGCTGAAATATTGATTTGGCCCGGCAGAATCAAATAACTTTATGTATTATTGGATTATTTCATATAACATGAAAAACGTTGGTGTTTTAATAAATCCATGTATATATAATATACAGACACTAGTAATTACATGTATGTTAAATTAATAATCTTGCAACTACTCAAGACATCAAAGGTGTCCATATACAGCTTTATCACGATGCAAACAATTTCTGTCCACCAGACAGTCATAACTAAAAGGTGTCAAATATTTCCATAACCATCACATTTAACACAAATATTTAAGTGAACTTTATTTACAAAGAAGTACATGCAATTAATTTAAAACTAAAAGGTACTAGGGACCTTTAAAACTGCAGAAAATGAAAATAACTGGTATTTGAAATGTAAATAAGCTATGCTCCTGAAAAAAAGGGCTTAATGCATGTGTGTTAAGTGTCCTCCCTTATTAGCCTGTGCAGTCTGCACAGGCTAATCTGGGACAGCACTTTCCGCTTTTATGGTATTTGAAAGGAAGTCTCTTATTAGCCAAAAGAGCCAGTCTAGGCGGAAAGTGTTGTTCCTGATTAGCTTGTGCATACTGCACAGGCTAATCTTGGACAACACTTTATGCACATGCATTTAAAGCACTGTTTTCTCAGAGGGAGACTCAAATCCTTTTTCAAGGTGCAAGTACTGGCACTACCCAGACAGCAAGAAGCTGCCGACTGCCAGTGTGATCCTGGTGTTCCACAACGAGGGCTGGTCCACGCTGATCAGAACAGTGCACAGCGTCGTGAACATGTCGCCCCCGGAGCTGCTGAAAGAGGTCGTCATGGTGGACGACTTCAGCAATAAAGGTAGGTGGTCACTCTTGATTAGACAGACTAGAACAGAGTGATACATTTTATCCGCTGCATAGTTTGTCGCAGGTATTTTCTTGTTGTTTGCAGACAGCAACAGCAAAAACAACACTATTTATATAATGATTCATTATATTAGATTTATTTAAAGTGTTAATTGAAATGTCTTCTTTTTTTCCAGAGCATCTAAAAGGCAAACTTGAAGATTATATAAACGAATTCAACAAAAAACATCATGGTGTGGTAAAACTGTACCGTAACGAGAAGAGACTTGGCCTGATTCGAACCCGGACCCGCGGCGCCGAGTTGTCAACTGGGGATGTGATCATCTTCCTGGACGCCCACTGTGAATGTAACAGGAACTGGCTGGTACCTTTGTTAGCAAGGATTGCCTATGACAGGTAGGGTTGAAGCGTTGTGGGAAGTGTATGATGACAGGGGATGTGTGAATATTGAAATGGTTTTCTTGTCCATAGAGATATTCTTTTCTTTCTTTTTTTTTCTTTTTTTTTGTGTGCACAAATCTTCTTGTCTGAATGTGATAGCTACTTGGCCAAGAAAAAAATGTGTGTATCAGAATAACAATTCAATTTTAATCTAGGCCTTCCTTTTAACTGGAAAAACAAATAGTGTCAGTAAAGGTTTCAAAATAAATTGCCAAAGTTAATCAGTATGTCTTGACAACAAGTTGCATGAAACAATCATGTCAGGCCCTTTAAAGTCAAGGCCACAGTTGACACTTGTGGGTTACTGGTATTTTCCTTATATGTATAAACTGAAAGCACATGTTAAATGGTGTCCGGCTCTTATTTATTTCTTACATTTTGGGATTTCGTAATTAATTGGTACAAATTATCATCATATCAAGCAATTTGTCACATGCAACAAAAAATGCTGCTTGTTTTAAAGTCAAGGTCACAGTGGAAACTTGCAGTTTTTGCATATTCCAGATCTAGATATATGAAAGTACATGTTCATGTCCTGCCATAACTTATTGCTGTAACTTATTGCATGATTGAAATTCAAAATAAATTGGCACAAATAATTATCATATCAAGACGATGTTATGCATGCAACAACTTTATCACTCGCTTAAAGATCTAGGTCACAGTGGACACTTTGAGTTTGTGCATATTCTTTATATGGCTTTATTCAAAGGACATGTTTCATTAAATAATACCAGTAAACGAAACACAATTGGTTTTGGTGTAAGTATCATAAACATTGATTACGGTATACAAAAATCTTTCTTTAACCTCATTATCACACCATACAAAATTACTTGTCCTTGGACTAGAATTCAGTTCTTCTCTAACAGTAATATAAAATATTAACAAATTGTTAAATAAAGCTCATACTTAATATATTACTAAAGTTAATGTGAGTATGTTTTGTGATTGCCTGCTAATGAAAATGCAACTTAACCTAATAACAATGTACTATTCATCAAAATATGATGACATATGTTTTATCACATACTATGATTTTCAGCAGTTGAAATGTGACATTGTAAATTCATGGTGCGTCTTTCAAGGCTATCTAGTAGGTACTTGTATGTATCTTCATCCTCAGAACTATCATGGCTGTTCCCATCGTTGATGGCGTGAACTGGGACAATTATGCCTATGCCTCTGTGTATGGTGCAGCCACCGCCCACCACCGAGGGATCTTTGAGTGGGGCTTCCTGTACAAGGAGAGCCAGGTCCCACAGAAAGAACTGTCCAGGAGAAAGCATAACAGTGAGCCGTACAGGTGGGTTTGACTGTACGCATAACTCGTTTGGGGATATGTCCTTAAAGGTTCTCATCAGCCATTATCTCCTTGCCTCTGATTCATGTAAGGCCATTGTCAGTTACTGGCATAGGTAGGTTCACTTAGTACTGTTAAATCAGCGTACCCTGGAAAAGTGTGACGAGATAAACTGACTGTTGTTCTATGAATTAAATGCTGTTGTCTGTGGAAAAAAATCCAACTAAACAAACAAACAAAACTCTGACCAAAAATGTAGTTGGAAGCATCAGATGGAATGTGTTTAACTGAATTTTATTATATTTCTGCTAATAGTTTTCACTGTTGCATTATTTGAGGAACATGGTATCCAACTTGTATAGTACATAATAGTGTTTTTCCCAGGCCCTTTTTGCATGGGCAGCGCCACACTGTCGTTCTGAAGCACCACTCTGCCCTTTTCAAAGGCAAAAGCTGCCACGCGTCCTGATTGATAACGTCTCAATTTTTATCTTGAACAAACTTCTAAGCCGTATCAATGTATGCCCCAAAGGCAGTGCAGATGCGCTCGGTTGTGTATTAGTCATGCGTGAATAACCCCGTGTCAATATATCGATCAATAATATCAGTGGTTTTGTTGCTTTGTTTTAACTAAGCACACCAATCGGTCCCTATTGTGTTCTCTTCCACGATGAAATTGTGGACAGTTACTTAGAAGAGACTTATGGTGGCAACCGGGTGTAATCCTCGTGGAAATTGTACATTTCATGCATAATACAGTAATTTCAAAACATTTCTACACGTAAAGCTTTTTTTAACAGATTATAATTGGATTCATGACAAACAACTGTACATGTTTTGTTGAATTCTAAAATGATCTGAAACACACTTATGAACTTTAATGTTAGTGATATGCATCCACATGGCAGGAGTTTTTTTGCCTATATATATACAAATGCAATGTCATGTTTAGTAAAATTGTACTTTCTTAAAAGAAGTTTAACTCTCATGTAGTTCTGACAGTGGAATTGTGTTAAAGATTTGTTTGATGTTGTTGATGATCAACTTAAGCTCTTTTTTTTTCTAAGCCATAAGCCTGGCATTTTGCCAGATATTTAAGTGTATACATGTCAGTCAACCTCCATAGCCTGTGTTGCAGGTCTCCCACACATGCAGGGGGTCTGTTTGCTATGGACAGGAAGTACTTCTTTGAGATGGGGGCTTATGATGAGGGACTACAGATCTGGGGAGGCGAGAACTTTGAACTCTCTTTCAAGGTTGATTCTTATGTTGATTTATTTTTCATATCTTTCCAATACATTTTGCAAAAGGGCCAATGCAAATCGCCTCAACCCTAATATGATATCCTTACGTTTTGGTATTAAATAGATCATCTTTGTTAATATTTTGGAAACCCACTACAGGTATGTATTCTGTTTCTTTCTCATTGAATATTAAGAAGCATAGTATACTTTTACAAATGAGGATTCCTCTGTGTTTGCTAGAACATTCCTCTGTGTTTGCTAGAACATTCCTCTGTGTTTGCTAGAACATTCCTCTGTGTTTGCTAGAACATTATCAAATTTAAAGCATCAATCAGGGTGAACATTTTCACATTTAGATCAAATCATTACAAAACACATAAAAATGTCTAGTAAAATAGTATATAGAGAGGTTTAAACTTCATTTTACTGATGTCAGATACTGTTTAAAATATAAACACTGTTTTCTAAGTCAAACTGTTTGTATTCTCTAGCTTTGTTTTTTTCTGTGGAGTTTATCACAAGCTCCATGTTTTTCATTAACTATTGTACTTCTAACAGTTATAAGCTGGACAAGTTACTATTAGTGCTGACTATTTAGTATCTTGTAGAGTATTCAAATTTTAAAATAAATCATTTATTCAACAATGAACCAAATATTATCACAATTCATATCTAAGCACTAATAAGTGAATTTTTGTAGAAATAAATGTTATTTTGTTTATTATTACAAGTGTTTTCTTTTGGGTTTTTATAATGTTCTCATCCAAGTCCATGTTTATTGGACGACCGCCGAAGTATTAACTGCAATAAGCTAATTTTTCAATTCAAACATAATGCATCAGTCTGAAAAATTAATTCATTAAACCCGAGGTATTGTCATAGCCCTCTCGTCGTCGGCGTCGTCGTCGTCCGAAAACTTTAACATTGGCCATAACTTTTGCAATATTGAAGATAACAACTTGATATTTGGTATGCATGTGTATCTCATGGAGCTGCACATTTTGAGTGGTGAAAGGTCAAGGTCATTGATGACATTTAAGGTCAAAGGTCGAAGAAACAAAATCCAGGCACCCACAGCCGAGCGTTGGCATCCGCTTGACGGTGCTCTTGTTTAGATTGAGACCCATAAGTACAAGCTTTCTTTTGACACTCGTATATAACGGCTGCAGAGAAATAAGCTGTGTTATGTTTTGGTTTGTCACAGTTAAATCAGTAAAAATGTTTAAACTGAAACATCCGTTTGCCCTGATTAAATAAATAAAAGGCCACGGTCACAATCAAGTTTAATGATGCATCCCTGTTAGCTTAATGGGTGAATTATGAACTGGGAGTCTGTGGCATTTAGCCTTATTTGTAGGGGGCTACCAATAAATAAAGTTATGCACCTGTCTTTTCTCCTTTTCTTGCATGTATTTAATAAAAAACTGAAAATTCTTACAATAATAGTTGACTATAAAATACTTGAATAATATTAATTAATTCTGACAATGAAAAACGTCGAAATAGATTTTTGAATATTGCCTACATTGAAAACAAATAAATAGGAAACTCATTTTAAAATTGTGTTGCTTTGGCCAGTTTGTTTGTATTAAAACACAAAAACCAGATTTGAAAACCATAAAATAAAGATAAAAAATTCAGAGTAGAACTCTCAGAGTGAATTTACTCCTGTAAGGGAGATTATCAATTATAATGAAATTAAAATGTGAATACTACTTCTTTGTTTACAACTTAAACCCCTAAATATATACATATACTAAATGTGTATATGCTTTATAATAATGTCACTATAAAATAATTATGAATAGTTTCCGCTATAAACATTTGCCTCTGGCTATGAAATGTTGAATATTTCCTAGCCCCATTGGCTATCAATGTAATTGCTCCGGTCTATTGATCTTTCAAAGAGTTATTGGCTCAATTTCTTCTTTCATGTTGCTTACAATACATACATGCATTTACAAAGTGCATCACCATAGAGCACCCATAAGTTTCACTGAGATTCTTGTGTTTCAGATATGGCAGTGTGGTGGCAGCATAGAGTGGGTACCATGCTCCAGAGTGGGCCACGTGTACAGGAACCACATGCCGTACGGATTCGGAGATATAGATATCAAAATACCTGTCATATTGCTAGTGAGTATGAACATTTTTTTCTTCTAAAAACCCAAATTTGTAGGACTCATTTTAGTGCCCCCTGTCAGTCTGACTGCCCGTCCTTCAGTCCCTTGAGCACGTGAACTTGTGCACCTGGGTATTTTGGTGAGTTTTTTCTGACATATCTGCAGTTATGGTGCATCTCAAACCTATTGCAGCAATATGCAATCGATGTTTTTCTGACTAGAGCAGTGTATTGGCACTTCTTAGCAAAAAAAACATTTTTGGACTTGTGTGGCATGTAACTCCAAACGTATTGGTGAAATTGCTATGAAACTTTACAAAACATATTCAAACTTCACAGGAAATACTGTATATGCGCCTCACTCTGGGAAAACTGGGCTTAATACATGTTATTAAAGTGCCATCCCAGATAAGCTTGTGCAGTCGGCTTTTATGGTATTTGTCTTTTAAAGGAAGTCCCTTCTTAGCAAAATCCAGTCTGGGTGGAGAGTGTTGTCCCTGATTAGCCCGTGTGAACTGCACAGGCTAATCTGAGACGAGACTTTACGCACATGCATTAAGCCGCGTTTTTCTAGAGCGTGACTTATACAGTATCTGTCAGTGAAACTATGCTGTGTTTTCCCCATAGAACTATATGCGTGTTGTGGAGGTGTGGCTGGACGATGACTTCAAGGAGTATTTCTACACACGGGAGCCGAGTGTGCGGGGGTACCCGGTGGGAGACCTCACCAAGCAGCTGCAGTTCAAGAAGGACCACCAGTGTAACAGCTTCCGCTGGTTCATGGATAACATTGCCTATGAGGTGTATGACAAGTTCCCCATCTTGCCTCCTAACAAAGCCTGGGGCGAGGTAAGTGTATGTGTGTTATTCAGAATTCATTTACAGGTGGTTGCTGAGTCTTCAGGACTTCATTATGTGACCTTTCAGGGGAAAACATTTAATTTTGAGCCATAGTAGGTCAAATTTACCCCAGCTGCATGGGTATTTGCCAAAAAAATCATTTTGATCCACACAAACCAGTGCAAGGTGGCCAATAAGACCTTAATGTGCAGTGGTAGATTGGGGCGCGGTAAGTGGAACTCGGGACAGGTGTATATGAGATATTTATCCTTAAGCTGGGAATAGGAAACAAATCAATGTCTTGACATCTTTTTCTTTTGCGTTTGAATAACAAGAATTATTTTGGTGTGTGATGAGCATTCATTTTGTTAAGGCTGTCAGGATATGCACAAATGAAAGGATCTTCAAAACTGTTGTACTGGAGTTTAAAATATTTTTGATACTAGTGTATCATTTGGAATCCTTTTAATGCACATGCAAAACAAACTTTAATGTTTTTAATAGTTTACTCCTTTATATGTGCTACAAATTAAGCAAATGATGATGTGAATAATTTAAAGTTATACAGCTGGCCTTGTAATGTAAACAACACATATTACCCGGTAAACTTAACTTGTATTTATTTTGATATTTGTTCTGCATGTTAAGCAGACTGAAAGGTTGCTGTGAATTAAGTTTAATTATTATCCCCCGCCAAAGGCGGAGGGATATTGTTTTGGCGTTGTCCGTCCGTCCTTCCGTCCGTCCGTCCATCCGGCACTTTTGTGTCCAGAGCCATATCTTAAAAATGCTTTGGCGGATTTCATTGAAACTTGGTATGGGTATATATATGGATAAGAGGATGATGCACGCCAAATGATATGGTAGGAGTTATGGCCCTTTGTATCTTGAAAAAATGCTTTTTCTGTGACAAAGCTCTAAATTGGCGGGGGATATCAATTCAACGAATTTGCTTGTTTATTTAGCTGGCCCCACAATATAAATGTAAACAGCACAAACTAAAAGTGTCTGTATATTTGATACTCCTAAGGGTGCAGCAAATGAAAAGGATGCTATGAATACAGTTAAGCTTATATCAATCTTGCCAAAGTCTGTCAGCCCTCTGACAATGCTAGTAAAAGTCTGGTCATGTTCTCATGTGTTGTTGACTGGCAAGTTAATTGGAATTTGGGAGAAAGTGAGATCACCAGACCTTCTGGGCCAGTAATGGATTTTGAACTTTCTCAGACACTGTTGTTTAGTTGGCATCATAATGTTAGCTTAACTAAATGTATATTTCCCTTTATTGTAGCCTCGTTCTGGAAAAACTAGTCAAAATGAATTCGCGTAAAGTGTTGTTCTTATCAGGGACGACACTTTCCACTTTTATGGATTTTTTTATTTAAAGGCGGTCTCTCCTAAACAAAAATCCAGTGCGGACGGAAAGTCTCGTCCCTGATTAGCCTGTGCGGACTTCACATGCTTATCTGGGATGACACTTAACGCACAGGCATTAAGCCAAGTTTTTTAAGAAAGCGGCTCATTGTATTCCTATATTTGTTGTACAGGTGAAGCAGATGAAGGGGATGATGTGCTGGGACACGCTGGGGCAGTCAGTTGGCGGTGGGCCTATAGGAGCCAGCCACTGTCATCACTTTGGTGGTAACCAGGTAGGGGGCAGCATATCAGGTGCACCACCCACCCAGCATCCACTGTAGACTGGAAACTGGAGACAGTTTCAGTCAGGTCTCATAACTGAGTTATGAGGTTTAATTGAAACTGTGTCCTGACTTGTAACGTCTTATCTCCTAATGCAATTGCACTATAGCGTATCATTGCTTCAAATTAATGTCCCATGTAGTGTAACTGTTCTACATGTAAACAACATTTAGTATTTTATTTGACATTTTCAAATCGGAATATTATAATGCCTCTGCTAGCAATCACATCCTATACAGCCATCACTCTTGTTCTCTATTAACTTTATCAAGGGAGACAACTTCTACAGTACTCAAAATTTTGAATGTGGAGAGGGTCTTTTTGCTTGTTTTTTTGTTTGAAGTATCGATCTTTGCTAGTTGTATCTAGACAGAATACTGTCACTTTCTTATGAAAGACTATGTGGAAAATTTAAAAAAAAACTATGCAATACTATGTAATACTAGAGTCAGAAATAAATAAATGTATTTTTTCTATTCAAAATTCTTGAAATGCAGCAGAGAAAAACCATGTTAAACTGTAGATTTGTATAGCCAAATATATACTCTTAAAAACTTGATACACTGAAATTATAACATTTTTACAGATCTATGTTTCCAATGTGAATTGTTTTTAACTGAATCATCAAAAGAATTCATTCTTTCCCAGCTTGTGAGAAAATGTATTCCAAAATAAACATGCACTGCATACCTGCTTGCACATGTTTATTGCTTGTCAACTTAAAGTTTTACACAGCCTAAATATTTTAGTGCAATCATACCTAATGCTTATTAGTATTGCTTCAACAATGTTTTTTTATGACCTCTTTGAAGAAGTTGGCATTAAGCAGCCACACTGCCCGCTGTGCTTCTTGTGTGCGTCCAGTTTTCAGTCAGAAAATTCCAGCCATTACTTTGCCATAAATTACTGTACTCAAAAATAACATTGCACAAAGGGAAACCATCAAAAGACAATGGGTCACATGTAATACCTGTCTCCCTACCTCTAAAGTAAATTCACACTTATAGGTTGAAGGTCAAGTATTGGCCATAAAACAGCTAAAAAATTCCTGTCTGAGCCATAACTTTGTTATATAGTTATGGAATTTTAAATAACTTGACACAAAAGTAAGCCATTATAAGATAATTTGTTGCTTTTAACACTAGTTTCCCTACCTCAGAGGTCAAAGGTCAAATTTTGCCTATTTGCTTGCCAGGATCGTAACTTTTTCATTTATTATTCAATGTAAAAATAATTACCACTCATGGCCACAATAAGGAGAGGGCGTGTCATGTCTATAACCTATCTTGCTACGTCAAAGGTTTAGGTCAAACTTAAAGGTCAAAAGCCACATTTGGCCATAAAACAGCTTGTTTTTGACATTAGTGGAGTTTGAAACAAAAGTGGAAATTAGGGGTATCCGTGTCCTATGGACACAAGTCTTGTTAAATCAGATTATACTAACAGCTGCATAATATTGATACCTTCTTGCTGGGCTACATGTCTTTACAGTGCTTAGGCTGAATATATTTTTTTTTTTAAACAACACTTACAAGAATTCACATTGTTTTTGGCTGTGTTGTAGCTTGGCTAAGTTACAGTGTATTATTTTACTAATCAGCTGTGGATCCTGAATTTATAAGGCATATTTAAATGATTTGTCATTTCAATGATAACTCATTAATAAATCCTTTCATAAATAAATCCAATTTTGGCATGTTTCTCATAAATCTTAAATTGAAATCAATTATGTTTGCTTCAACAAATCAAAGTGTAAAAACATATGTAATTTAGCATGGAAACTATTGTTTGTTAATGGACAATTTTGAAGAGATAACACGGTTTTACGCTCAAGTCTAGAAATGCATTTTCCAGTCTAGTTGATGCTGATTGGGTGGACACTTCAACAGGTGTGGACACTTTCTGTAGAGGTTTCTTGCACTGGCAATAGCATCAAAGCACCTTTAGTTTTGTATCAGAAGCATGCTTATTCAGTTTGTATGCATGACTGCCTTCTAACATAGGACTTTTTATTTTAAGTTTATTTTATTATTACTAATTGAGATTTACTTTTGTATTATATGTTTTATTAATTATTCTAATATCTTATCATTGTAATGGTACATGCACACTTTTTTGCATGTCCAATTGTAAGTAAAAAGAGCATGTTTTTCACTATGATGATATAATTTGTATGGTAGTGACGTTCCTTGGAGCAATATGAAATAATTGATAATTAAACAAATTTAAGAACCAGTGCAAGGACAAACATGTCTTGTTTGTCACTCTTGTTAGCTCTCCTGAGCACATAGTGCGCATTGGGAGCTTTTAGGATACCGTGGTGTACGTCAGTTAGTGTGTGCTTAAACTTTTTGTTCTAACGACTTCTTCTTCTGAAATGCTGGGCAGATGTTAATGAAAGTTCACAGGAATGATCTGCGGGTGACCCTCTTTCAAAGGTGTTCAAATCATTCCAGTCCATTGCATATGTAGGTCACTAAAAATATATTGAAATCTTCTTAGAAAACAAGGGTGGGGGCATTAAAATACTTTGCATGCTACATCATCTAGTGGTCATGTAATCAGTTTGTTTCAGGCATGCCCCTGCATCAAAAATAGAAACGTCTAGAGGTTAAATGTTTATTGAAGACTTCACTACACTGGTTACTGATCATATGTTTCTTGTTCAATACTACATAAACTAGCAGAACTTATAATAACTACTATTTACAATATATTGCTAAAATATTCAATACTCAATATATAAATGTGTAATAAATCCCTAATGACCAGCATACACACTTAATTTGTGAGTTACAAATACCATTTCCATGTTGGTTACTTGGCAGAGTAAAACTAAGCAATGTAATTATAATGTATTAATAAAAAGACGTACAGCATCTAATTGGACCACGAAACCTTTTACCACATATTAAGCATTTTGAAAATTCAATGACTGTTGACTGGTTTTAAACATTTGCAGATAAAGCATTAGCTTCTATTTTCATACTTTTGTATTATCTGCTTCTTGTTATTTGCACACAATCGACACAAGTATCAACAGAGCAAGCTCTTACAGCAACAAGGCATACATTAAAAACAGATTTTTTTCATTGTTTAGGTCCATAAGCGTTTTCTCTGTACCTCAGTTACAGTTCTTACATGGAAATAGTTCTTTATAAAAACAACAACAACAACACAAAAATAACTGTGGAAAAAAAGCAATCCATTGTGCATCAATATCTTGACAAAATCATTATTTTTGTGGGCTCATTGCTCGAAATCAAAACCATTACAGTTATCAATAAAAATGACTACTATGTACCGTCATGGACAAAAAAGAATTCAATGAGAATATATCTAGGATCTTGGAAAAGTCTTCACCTACTTGCATTGATACTAATGAGACTTTATGAATGCTTTAAAAACACTATGATATTGGAGCTTGAAAGAATGTTCAAGAACTTTGATTATGAAACAATCCACCGAGGACTATACAACTTACAAAAGATACCAGTACCGGTAGATTACACAATTTAAAGATGACGTTGCAAATAAACCCCCTGTCAGACAGTAACAATATTCAAGGAATTAACAACAAAACACAAGCACGATGAGTATTCAGTTTAAAACCTTTAAAATGTGTGTGAGCAAGTGCAATAACACCCCTGGGACGTCTGCTTGTTTTATACAAAGCATTCATAGAAATTGATCTTAATGTTAAGTTTAATGTTCGTAACAGCTTTACCACTATTGCATTGACACCTTTAAAACAAATACGTCCCCGGAGCTCTTAATCGTTTTTGAAAGTGTTACACAACTTCCATGCGTAATTATTTATTATGTTTATTGCAAGAATGCACTATGAGACTTTATTCTTATGATGGAGATACAACATTGTAGATATATGAAAAAAGTTATCATACATGTAGGTAACACATTCCCTTGAAAGACATGTTCCCATTAATGCACTTTAACAATTTACAGGGAAGTATATTTCCCTGATGATCTCTGTATATAACCGTTTAAACGTCATTTGTAAAAACCAATTTGTTTATTGAGATTACTTTCCTGATTTACTATTGAAGTCATACTTCTAATGTATTCATTCAATAACAATTTTCATTAAATTGTATTTTCTTGTGTGAAACACTTTGTATACTAAAAAATGGCAACACCCCAGGGGTCACATGAATTTTAAAGACTTATATGGCTAACTAACTTTTACATAACCTTCTCTAAAACAACAAGGCCCAGAGTATAATTATTGGCATGTAACATTGTATGGTGGTCATCCATCAAGTGTGTTTTTAAATCATGCCACTGGGGTCAAAACTGGCTTAAAACTTGCTTAGCCATGGGGCTCACTTGTTTTTCGAAAATTTATACAATGAAAACTATTGAAATCTGCAGAGAGGTTTTTATATTTGGAATGTAATATCGCATAGTCTGTTTAAATATGCCATTTGGTCAAAATTGGCCCCATCCTGGGGACAAATTGTATACCTTATATGTATGTACTTGTTTTAAATCTCATCTGAAAACACGAGGCACAGAGGTTTGGCATTTGGCATGTAACATCATATGTTGGTCAAGTGTGTTTGAATCACGCCCCTGGGGTTGACATTGGCCCTGCCTTTGGGTTAACTTGTTTTAATGATATCTCTTCCTAGTTTTCAAATGGTTGTGATTGGTTTAAAAACATGGCCACCAGGGAGTGCAAGTTTCCTTTTATTGCTATAGTGAAAGATTGTGAACACTCTAGAAATCAATTTTTTTTTCCACTCTTCATGAAATTTGCTCAGAACATATGTTTTCATGGTATCTCAGCTATGTTTTAAAATTGTTTCGGAAGCGTCACACAAGTTGCTCAGACCAGTGCAGTCCCCTCTCCCACAAAGTCTCAGGTGAGCAACATAGGGCCTATGGCCCTGTTGTTAGTTAGACTCAGACTGTGCTTACATGCATTTTCAAAGTCCAGTTAAGACCAGTCTTTCCCAGGAAGTGTCCATCTCTGTTGTTGCCTGCCCTCTGCCAGGCTATTATCACTGTGCTTGATGTGTTTTTTCCAGCAGCATAGACATCGGAAGATATCACATACATGTTGGTTAACTGCAGGGAGGGGATACATATGGGCCTCTCTCTGTGAAAAAGAGTTCCATGCATGTGCATAAAGTGTCATCCCAGATAAGCCTGTGTAATTTGCATAGGCTAATCAAGGAAATACTTTACGCCTAAACTTGGTTTTCGTCAAGAAGTGTCTTCCTTTAAACGAAAAATACCATAAAATTAGCAGACTGAACAGGCTAATCTGAGATGACACTTTACGCACATGCATTTAACTCCATTTTCACAGAACGAGGCTCATATATATTCCCTGTGAAATTATTCAGTAAGCTATTGAAGCAAAGTGATGCAAAATAATTTTGCATAATGTATATTATTTTATTTTCTTGTGCGAAGAATATTGTTATATGGAATGACTTGTATTGTCTGTCCAATAGATAAGTTTATCAATCTCATTACTAAGCTCTCTCTAGGTTCGTGTCTGCATGCACTTAGGTCAGAGTGTATTTGAAAGCATTGGATAAAGTAAAAACGCATTTGAACCACTTGTGCACAAGCTTATATAAAAACACTTTGCATGTCACCGAAGGATTGTTTAGTTCATGGGAAATGATTGTGTATGAGATTCCTTAAGTCTTTACTTTTCTGTGTTTAATTATTTTGNATCGCTGACTTATTTTTACAGTACCTGTGATATTATTTTTATGATTTCTTTTTCTAAATTACAAATGATGCGCATATCAATTATTTTTCGCTATGCCAATTCATATCTGTGTCCATGGTACATGTATGTGATATCTATGATCAGTGTGTTTAAACAGGTAAGTATAATTCAAATATTATTGAAACTATCTTTTATGGTTTTGGAAATACTTTTGTAAGTTATTTATAGTAGATTTAATAATGGAAAGTGTGTGTGTCTTGAAGGAATAAAAGATAATAGTCAATAAATTTACTGTATATTAGTATACTTTATGTGATATCAGAAAACATTTTCTGACAAACATAATTGCTAAAAAAGGAAGAAAAATTGATTCTATAAAAGAAACATATTTTAGTGAAAACAGACTAGACAAAATGGCAATTTTCTGTATATAAAAATTTCCATGAGTATAAAAAAGAAGACCTACTCATGTAAATCTGTATTTCTGGTATCAGAATGTTTTACCAAACAGAAAGTCAATGTGATTTTTTCACCCCAGATGTTTCGGTTGAACGCTAAGGGCCAGATAGGGGTCGGTGAGAGGTGTGTGACGGCCCCTGGGGCAGATACCCTGCACATCAGCTTCTGTGAGACGGAACCCACTGGGCCCTGGGAGTGGAATGAGGTAGGTTGCCATGGTAATAGGGGCCCTGGGAGTGGAATGAGGTAGGTTGCCATGGTAATGGGGGCCCTGGGAGTGGAATGAGGTAGGCTTCAACTGTAGATGGGGGGGGGGCATTTTTCTGGACTTCTTGGTTGTATTTGATTCTATTGTTTTCCAGGTGAATCTTTCCAGCTTGCAGAGTACCAAGTTTGTATGTGTTGTTTTGTAGTTAACTAGGTCATTTCATTATGCTGATTACCAATTGTGTTTTTGTTTTGCTGTTATCCACATTAATCAAGCATTCAGTTTACACTACCATAAAAGTCACTATAGATATCACATGTTTGGAAGTTAAACAAATTCAAAATTAGAACATGTGAGTTATGTTTGTGATATTCAAAACAACAAATGGTACAGGGCTAAAACCCACAAATGCCAGAACACATGCAAGGCGATCTTTTAACTGATATTTATCCATGAATGTGATTTTTACGAGGTTTTCAACAAAGTTTAAGCCAGGCTGCCTAGTTGAGTTGGTAGAGCGCTGAAAAAAAAATCCAAGAATCGTGGGTTTTTATCCCTGGCCTTGACACACAACTTGTGTGGGGATTGGTCATCCTTAGGCTTTCTTTGGCTAATCTCCCCCAATGTCTGATTCAAGAAGGGCAGTTCTGGGAACGTTCCTTCGATCTCCCCCAAAGACATGATTGCATTTTGGGCCAGTCTGATCAAGGTCAAAGTCCCACTAACTTGAGTTTGGATGGAGGGATTGTGTTGACATTTATTGTAGCTTAGGTTCATGCAAACCTAGCATGGGATTCCATTTAGGGCAAGATTGGTTCAGCTTTAGCTCACAGTTACTAAAAATTGAAAAATGTTTTCTGCAGAATGGGAGATATTGTTCTGAAATTGTGTATAGCTAGCTCACATGCAGACCTAGTTTGGATTGCATTTTGGCCAAGTAGGATCAAGGTCAATGTCAGTTTTACTAAAATAGAAAAAAAATGTTCTGGCTCTTTGCATGGCCCGCTTCAAATCGTGAGATTGGATGGAGTAATGGCGCTGAAATTTTGTGTGTAGGTAGCGTATGTGCAAACCCATCTTGGGATTGCTCAATTATTTCGATTAGTAACTAAACCGTTGAAAATCTGGTTCTTGGTTTTTCCGTGTTTCTTGTAAAATAATGCGCATTAATCCTTCAACCATATTTGTGACACAGTTTCAACTTTGTGTCCTCCCAGATTAGCCTTTGCGGACTGCACAGGCTAATCTGGGACGACACTTTTCGCCTTAACTATATATTTGCTAAGAAGGAAGTTCATTTAAACAAAAAATACCATACACGCAGAACGTGTCATCAATGATTAGGCCGATTTAGAACGACACTTTACGCACATGCATTAGCCCACTTTTCCCAGAACGAGGCTCATTTTGTTGCAGGTATCCGGATCTATCCGTCATGCAGACTACCAGAAGTGTGTGGAGGCTGGGAGCGATAACAAGCTTCACCTTGTCAGGTGTGAACCAGACAAATCTGCTCAAATGTGGACAATAAAAGAAATCAAAACCTGGCAAACGTGAGGGAGAAATGAGTGACAGATTCATTTGCGTTTTGGTTCTTTTTTATAGAAAAATCATGGGTTATGTAAAAGTATTTATCATTTTAGTATTATCATTATTGTCATGTTGCTATTTAATCACTGTCAGTGTCTCTTTTTGTGAAGGAAATGGGTATAGTAGTAAATTGTTTTATTAGGTTTTTATACGCCCGTATAAAATACGGGACGTATTATGTGAAACCCCTTGGCGGGCGGGCGGGCGGCGGGCGGGCTCCNATAGAAATTGATCTTAATGTTAAGTTTAATGTTCGTAATAGCTTTACCACTATTGCACTGACAACTTTAAAACAAATACGTCCCCGGAGCTCTTACTCGTTTTTCAAAGTATTACACAACTTCCATGCGTAATTATTTATTATGTTTATTGCAAGAATGCACTATGAGACTTCATGCTTATGATGGAGATACAACATTGTAGATATCTGAAAAAAGTTATCAAAGGTAACAAATTTCCTTGACAGACATGTTCCCATTAATGCACTTGAACAATTTATGAAGTATATTTCCCTGATGATCTTCGTATATAACCGTTTAAACGTCATTTGTAAAAACCAATTTGTTTATTGAGATTATTAAGCGTCACACAAGTTGCTCAGACCAGTGCAGTCCCCTCTCCCACAAAGTCTCAGGTGAGCCACCTAGGGCCTATGGCCCTGTTGTTAGTTAGACTCAGACTGTGCTACATGCATTTTCAAAGTCCAGTTAAGATCAGTCTGTCCCAGGAAGTGTCCATCTCTGTTGTTGCCTGCCCTCTGCCAGGCTATTATCACTGTGCTTGATGTGTTTTTTTCCAGCAGCATAGACATCGGAAGATATCACATACATGTTGGTTAACTGCAGGGAGGGGATACATATGGGCCTCTCTCTGTGAAAAAGAGTTCCATGCATGTGCATAAAGTGTCATCCCAGATAAGCCTGTGTAATTTGCATAGGCTAATCAAGGAAATACTTTACGCCTAAACTTGGTTTTCGTCAAGAAGTGTCTTCCTTTAAACGAAAAATACCATAAAATTAGCAGACTGAACAGGCTAATCTGAGATGACACTTTACGCACATGCATTTAACTCCATTTTCACAGAACGAGGCTCATATATATTCCCTGTGAAATTATTCAGTAAGCTATTGAAGCAAAGTGATGCAAAATAATTTTGCATAATGTATATTATTTTATTTTCTTGTGCGAAGAATATTGTTATATGGAATGACTTGTATTGTCTGTCCAATAGATAAGTTTATCAATCTCATTACTAAGCTCTCTCTAGGTTCGTGTCTGCATGCACTTAGGTCAGAGTGTATTTGAAAGCATTGGATAAAGTAAAAACGCATTTGAACCACTTGTGCACAAGCTTATATAAAAACAATAAAGCATGTCACCCAAGGCTTGTTGAGTTCATGGGAAATGATTGTGTTTGAGATTCCTTAAGTCTTGACTTTTCTGTGTTTAATTATTTTGTTATTTGAAAAATCAGCACTTTAGGTTTTTAAGCTTTTTGAAAAATCTGATCAATTAATTTCTCATCAGTATTTGGCTCTCAGGAAATTATCATGTTCTCAATGATTAACCCTTTGCATGCTGGAAAATTTGTCGTCTGCTAAAATGTTGTCTGCTGAATTTCTACAATAAGCATTTTTTTCGATTTTTTTTCAAAGAATACTATCAGAATAGCAAACAGTTTGGATCCTGATGAGACGCCACGTTCTGTGGCGTCTCATCTGGATCCAAACTGTTTGCAAATGCCTTCAAAATTCGGTTCCAGCACTCAAAGGGTTAATAAAATATCTGTAAGAGTAAGTTTGGTAGAGAAGAACTTGCATAGCATCAAATTGTGTAATGTAAATAATCATATCTCAAAACTTTTTCTATTTTAAGAAACATGTCTTGAATGTTTATCGTTGACTTATTTTTACAGTACCTGTGATATTATTTTTATGATTTCTTTTTCTAAATTACAAATGATGCGCATATCAATTATTTTCCGCTATGCCAATTCATATCTGTGTCCATGGTACATGTATGTGATATCTATGATCAGTGTGTTTAAACAGGTAAGTATAATTCAAATATTATTGAAACTATCTTTTATGGTTTTGGAAATACTTTTGTAAGTTATTTATAGTAGATTTAATAATGGAAAGTGTGTGTGTCTTGAAGGAATTAAAGATAATAGTCAATAAATTTACTGTATATTAGTATACTTTATGTGATATCAGAAAACATTTTCTGACAAACATAATTGCTAAAAAAGGAAGAAAAATTGATTCTATAAAAGAAACATATTTTAGTGAAAACAGACTAGACAAAATGGCAATTTTCTGTATATAAAAATTTCCATGAGTATAAAAAAGAAGACCTACTCATGTAAATCTGTATTTCTGGTATCAGAATGTTTTACCAAACAGAAAGTCAATGTGATTTTTTCACCCCAGATGTTTCGGTTGAACGCTAAGGGCCAGATAGGGGTCGGTGAGAGGTGTGTGACGGCCCCTGGGGCAGATACCCTGCACATCAGCTTCTGTGAGACGGAACCCACTGGGCCCTGGGAGTGGAATGAGGTAGGTTGCCATGGTAATGGGGGCCCTGGGAGTGGAATGAGGTAGATTGCCATGGTAATGGGGGCCCTGGGAGTGGAATGAGGTAGGCTTCAACTGTAGATGGGGGGGGGGCATTTTTCTGGACTTCTTGGTTGTATTTGATTCTATTGTTTTCCAGGTGAATCTTTCCAGCTTGCAGAATACCAAGTTTGTATGTGTTGTTTTGTAGTTAACTAGGTCATTTCATTATGCTGATTACCAATTGTGTTTTTGTTTTGCTGTTATCCACATTAATCAAGCATTCAGTTTACACTACCATAAAAGTCACTATAGATATCACATGTTTGGAAGTTAAACAAATTCAAAATTAGAACATGTGAGTTATGTTTGTGATATCCAAAACAACAAATGGTACAGGGCTAAAACCCACAAATGCCAGAACACATGCAAGGTGCTCTTTAAACTGACATTTATCCATGAATGTGATTTTTACGAGGTTTTCAACAAAGTTTAAGCCAAGCTGGCTAGTTCAGTTGGTAGAGCGCTGAAAAACAAATCCAAGAATCGTGGGTGTTTATCCCTGGCCTGGCCACACAACTTGTGTGGGGATTGGTCATCCTTTCTATGACTATTCTCCCCCTATTGTCAGTAACTGGCTCAGCATGTGAACTTAGTACTGGTAAACTATATAAACCACAAAATTATGAATTGGTAGACTGACCGCCATGATATAATTGAAATACTGTTGCCAACCGCAAAAAATCTAACTAAAACAAAACAAGAAAGAAGTTGAAAATCATGATTATAAAATTGAAGTATCACAGGCAGGTGACGCTGTCAAACAGGTGGTTTTTATTTATTAACTAAATTTTACAATGAAAAATCTTGATTAAACTTTTGATATAGCAAGCTTGCATGCAGACTTAGCCTAAGATTGTATTTGGGGCTGGTAACTAAAAATGGAAAAAAAACATGTTTCAGCTCAATAACTTGAGTTTGGATGAAGGTATTGTACTGAAATTTAGTTTGCAGGCAGCTTACATGATGACCAAGCTAAGACTTGCATTTTGAACTTGTCAGGTCAAGGTCACGGTTACTAAAAATAGAAAAAAAGGAAACAGGTGGTTTCCAGTAAACAAATTTTAGTTTCTTATCCTGATAAAACTTAGGTTACAGCAAGAGTGTATGTAGACCTACCTAGGGATTGAATTTGACACTTGTTTGTTCAAGGTAAAGGTCACTGTTATTATAAATTTGATTAAACAGATATTGCTCAATTACTATATTTTTAGATGCTGTTATTGAACTGCAAATTTATTTGTTGATTACTTACGTAAAGACCTAGCTTTGGATTGTCATTTTGGTCTAGTCTGGTCAAAGCCAAGGTCACTGTTACTAAAAAAAGAAAAATGGCTTCTGCTCAATAACTTAATGCTCTTAATAACTAAAGTTTTCAGAGGGGGTATTGTTCTGAAATAGTGTATAGCTAGCGAATATGCAGACATAGCTTTTGATTATATTTGGGCCAAGAAGGATCAGGTCAATTTCAGTTTAAAAAAAGAAGTAGAATGATTGCACTATATATTGACTGTTTTACACTTGTGTAAATCTCAAAACAATTCTGAATGAGTATTCCATATATGTTATAAGTTATATAATCAATGTTTTACATGTATGTATGCAAATGTAACTGATGTTTGTGTAAATGTAAAACATGGTAAAATAAAAGGGAAAAAAACAACGAAACAAAAACGTTTCTGCTCAAAATCGTGAGTTCGGATGTGTGTGTAGGTAGCTTATATGCAAACCAATCTTGGCAATGCACAATTATTTTGATTAATAACTAAATTGTTGAAAATCTGATTTTTGGTGATGCCATATTTCATGTAAAGAAATGCACATTAATCCTTTAACAGTATGTGTGACAGAATGTAAACTATATGCCATGATACTCGAATGTGGCTATTGTGTATATTTGTGTGACAGAATGTAAACTATATGCCATGATACTCAAATGTGGCTATTGTGTATATTTGTGTGACAGAATGTAAACTATATGCCCTGATACTCAAATGTGGCTATTGTGTATATTTGTGTGACAGAATGTAAACTATATGCCATGATACTCGAATGTGGCTATTGTGTATATTTGTGTGACAGAATGTAAACTATATGCCCTGATACTCAAATGTGGCTATTGTGTATATTTGTGTGACAGAATGTAAACTATATGCCCTGATACTCAAATGTGGCTATTGTGTATATTTGTGTGACAGAATGTAAACTATATGCCATGATACTCGAATGTGGCTATTGTGTATATTTGTGCCTTGTTGTGGTAAACCTATTCCTAATGCATGTGCATTTAGGCTAATCACAAGCACAGGCTTATCTTGCACGACACTTTCCCCCTTAACTGGATATTTGCTAAGAAACAAATTCATTTAAACAAAAAATACCATACAACCAGAAAATTGATCTGGAACGATACTTTAATATGCACATGCTTTAAGCCCTATTTTCATAGAACTCGGCTCATTTTGTTGCAGGTATCCGGATCCATCCGCCATGCAGACTACCAGAAGTGCGTGGAGGCTGGGAGCGATAACAAGCTTCACCTTGTAAGGTGTGAACCCGACAAATCTGCTCAAATGTGG
Organism: Dreissena rostriformis; assembly: GCA_007657795.1. Lineage (NCBI taxonomy): Eukaryota > Metazoa > Mollusca > Bivalvia > Myida > Dreissenidae > Dreissena > Dreissena rostriformis. The sequence goes on from VMBQ01007938.1 coordinate 38,422, forward strand.
ACAATTAAAGAAATCAAAACCTGGCAAACGTGAGGGAGAAATGAGTGAAAGATGCATTGGATTTTTGGTTCTTTTTTATAGAAAAATCATGGGTTATGTAAAAGTATTTATTTTTTTAGTTTAATCATTATTGTCATGTTGCTATTTAATCACTGTCAGTGTCTCTTTATGTGAAGGAAATGGGTAGAGTAGTGAATTGTTTTATGACGTTTTTATGTTTGTGATAAATTAAGTGTGAATTATGCCATTTTGTGTCTTATTTTCAGCATTAGACATAGAATATGTTATATAGATGTGTATGTTATTACGGTGATGGTAAATTTTAATAGTTGATTTAAAGAGTATAAGACATATTATCATGAACAGAATGGCATTGGTGTATGTAATTATTTTGTTTGTACCTTTTACCAAATGTTTTCAAGATTACAGTGGCATTAAGTCTTAACATTATAAGCACATAATTTACAAACACTTACATTTATCTACTTTTATTCTCTTATTGTTATATAAAAATATGTCAGTAATAGTACTAAATTATGAATTAAATCTTATGGTTTATACATTTTTTCAATTTACTGTAATTGTTATCTGTATCTTTGTTATAATATCCTCCAAAGAGTTGGAGAAAGGAAAACTGCCGATGTATCAATGTTTTCTGTCTGAATATGTGCTGCCTGAAAATTTGCAGTATGCTTTTGTTTTTTAAATATTTATTTAATTGCAGGGAAGCAATGTTAAGTGATAGTTAGATAGAAATGGACAGTAGCTCAGTTTATGCACTTGGGTATGTTTGTAAACTTTCTTTTGTTGTTCCATTGAAAGATATGTGCATATCATATGGAAACAACTTTAAGGATTGTGATAGTTCTGTAAAAATAGAAACCATCAAATGTTTTGACTTAAAGTATTGTTCAGAATGGTGTATGAGTCTGAAAAAGTAATCTGTGATTGAAAATGTAACCATATTGCAGCTTAGAGTAGTTTTGCTGTTGAATCTTCAGAATGTTTCATTTATTGAGGATGTCTCCTTCATGACAATAATGGGAGACTGTCACTGCAGAGGCCAACAAATCAGTGCTGGTATAGTTACATGAACACCCTGGGTAAATCAATTTAACCACGTTTTCAACAAAGTTGCGAATCCTGGTTATAAGCTTTGAGTATGGCGGCCGAGCGGATGGGCGGTGTCAAGCAGTAGGTTTTAGGTTGATAACCATTTGTTTGCATTAAACAATCTGATGAAAACCTTTTAAATAGCAAGGTTTATATGGAGGCATAGCAGTGGGGTAGTATTTGGGGCTTGTTGGGTTAAGGTCACTGTTAGTGTAACTTAAAATAGTGTCTGCTCAATAGATTGAGTTTTGATTGATATATTGAACTGAAATTATATGTGAAGGTAGCTTGCACGGATAGCTTCGGATTGTATTTTAGTTATAAATTTTGGTCAGGTCAAGATCAAGGTCACACTGTTTGCTAAAAAGTAGAAAAATATTCTGCTCAATAACTTAAGTTTGGGTGGCGATATTGCACTTACAATTTGTGTGTAGGTAGCTTACACGAATATCTACCTTGGAATTGTATTTGAGACCAGTTTGGATGAGGTCGCTGTTTCGAAAAAAAGGAAAACAGCAAACGGGTGGTTTCCGGTCAATAACTTCAGTTAGCATTGATCAATCTTGATGAAACTTGGGGGTATTGTGTGGCGTGTTCTGAGAAAACTGGGCAAAATGCTTGTGCCTAAATTGTCATCCCAGATTAGAGTGTGCAGTCCGCACAGGCTAATCAGGGACGACAATTTCCGCTTTTATGGATTTTTTTGTTTAAATAATGTCTCTTCTTGGCGAAAATCCAGTTTAGGGTGGAAGTGTCGTCCTGGATTAGCCTGTGCGGACTGCACAGGCTAATCTGGGATGACACTTTACGCACAAGCATTTTGCCCAGTTTTCTCAGAACACGCCACATTGTAAGCTTGCATGGAGACCTAGCTGGTGATTCTATTTGGATCATTTTGGATCGAGGTCAAGGTCACTGTTACTCAAACTAAAAAAATAGTTTCCTGTAGATGACTTAAGTTTGGCTGGAGGCACTAAAATTGTTTGTGTATGTTGCTTATATGCACACCTAACATGGCTTTACATGTGAATTCATTTGGGACCAGTTGGGTGAAGGTCTAGGTCACTGTTAGTAAAATATACAAAAAAGGTTTCTGCTCAAAAACTTTTTGTTAAATATTGTGCTGACATTTTTGTGTTTGTAGCGTGTTTACCTTGATCTGGATTCCATTTTTGACCAATTTGGTCGAGATCATGTTCACTATTACTGAAAATATATAAACTGTTTCCTCTCAATAGCTTGAGTTGTTATGTGGGTATTATTTGGAATTTATGTATATTTATAATATAAATTATTTCACTTGGAATTATATAATGATGGAAAAAAACAACAACAGACAAACCTACATAAACTTCACATGTTTCAAACATATCAAATGTCATGAATACAAAACTACTGTGGATTTTTTTTTAGTGTTTGTTTTACAGTGCTGTTTCTAGTCATTTAATAGGCTGATGTAAGCATGAATATTGAAACAATGCACATAGAAGTAGTATAAGTATGGTGTTTGTTATTTATGGTCGTTGCCATTAATTTCTTTGTATGCTTAAACATGACGAATCAGTGTAACAGGAACCTATATAATTCAAATAACGGTGTTATAAAGTGTTTTTGCGCAATCGTTTGTTATAACTTTGTTTTAATCATATAATTATATTCATAGAGTCAACCACTAGCACATGATAGACCTGCGCGAAACTTTACAGATATTTCGTTTTACATTATCTAGAAAAAGTGACAGGGATGACAATTTCCGCCGTAACTGGATTTTTGACTCGACGAGTATTCCTTTAAACAAAAAATGCAGTTAAGGCGAAACGTGTCGTCCCTGATTAGCCTGTGCAGACTGCACAAGCTTATCTGAGACGACACTTTACGCACATGCATTAAACCTTTTCACAGAGCACGACGCATATAAGCTTAATTGTCAATTAGCTGTCCCATAATGGTGCAGTGGTTGGTACACCTGCTTCTCACCTAGGAAACATATTCAGTCCCCGCAACCGGCCAATGTGAGTTTGGTTGGTGGTCACCATACAGGACAAGTGGGGTTTCATTCGGATACTCCTTCCTTCTCACCCGACAGCACAAAACCACACACAAATTGATTATCATACAGTCAAGGCAATTTGCCATTTTTGATACCAGCTATCATAGCCATTATTAATCGATCCCTGGTGGAAGTTGTATTCCCAAACCAATGGAAAAGTGCGGTAATAAAACCATTGCTTTAAAAACCTGGATTGTCCCTAGAACTTCCAAACTATCGACTTGTCTCAAATCTATCATTTTTATCAAAGATTCCTGAAAAAGTTGCATTTAAGCAGATCACTGATCACATTGAAAGAAACAACTTGCTGCCATCCTATCAAAGTGCTTATCGCAAAAATCACAGTGTTGAGACAGCTATGCTTAAAATGCATCATGACCTTCTAAATGCGATTGATAAGCACCGAGTAACATTAGTTGTTATGATTGATCTTAGTGCCGCCTTTGATACTATTGACATACCATTGGCAATCTCAATCCTACGAAATGATTTTGGAATTGAAGGAGCTCCTCTTAACTGGATAGAATCTTATTTGACTGAAAGATCAATGCGAGTTGATGTAAATAACTCTTCTTCAAAGTATGAACCAATTAAGTACGGTATTCCCCAGGTCTCATGTGCCGGTCCAGTGATATTCACCATGTTCATCGCTGCGTTGAATAAAATTGTCCAAAAACACCCGGCAGGTCTATATAT
>VMBQ01007939.1:0-13333 GCA_007657795.1 Dreissena rostriformis
CCATCAGGTGAGTACGTGTGGTACTGCAAGGCTGTTGTTTGGAGGCCAAAAGTGGGGCCCATTCAGTTTATATATAGCATTATATTTTCCAATATTTTAACCTTAAAATTGCCCGATAAAATTGTTTTTTTTTAGAAAAAACAAACAAAGCAGAGAATTTTATAACAAGATGGAGCAATATTTTTGGAACAATGTAGCGACACTCTTATTTCACACTAATGTCTCAGGTATTCAACCTTGAACACAGCTTACAAAGCTGTGGAGTGGAATTAGTCATTTTTGTGACAAGAAACTCGTTCACATANTTAACTAAACCAATTAGCAAAATATTGGGATAAATAAGTGAGCCTTTTTGTAGGAAACTAGGGTAAATGCACATAAGTAAAGTGTTGTCCCAAATTAGCCTGTGCAGTCTGCTGGATTTGCGTTAAATAGAGACTTCCTTTAAACGAAAAATATCATAGAAGCGTAAAGTGGCATCTCTGATCTTGGAAGTCACTTTACGCTCATGAATTATGACCCGTTTTCGTAGAGTGAGGCTTATTATTCTCTTATTTTCTATTTACTGTTTTAGGACCCACTTTGAAGACCTGGCTACAACAAATGGTGCAGATAGTGATTCAAAGATTGTGCGCTTGGAGCAGATACCAGTAGAAAACACCAGTCTCAGAGAGTGAGTGGTCTTTATTTTAAATAATTTGTAATCAAAATAAGAAGAAATGGAAATCCAATGTAATTTATGCTGGGTTTTCAACGAATATCCAGATTTTTCAAAATATCTGGATAACGTTTCAGTATTGGATAGTAATTTAGTATACATTAATATTTTTTATAAAATTTACACATTGATGTGAATGATGAGTAGCATTCTACTCTCCCTGTATTTCTCTCCAGATCTTCATCCTCTATGTACATCCTTTTACCGTGTGTTCCAGAGCCGAGTCCTGCTGGTACATACTGGGAGAGCAGCATATCTCCAAGTTCAACGAAGAGNCCAGTCTCAGAGAGTGAGTGGTCTTTATTGAAAATAATTTGTAATCAAAATAAGAAGAAATGGAAATCCAATGTTATTTATGCCGGTTTTCAATGAATATCCGGATTTTTCAAAATATCTGGATAAAGTTTCAGTATTGGGATAGTAATTTAGTATTCATTAATATTTTTTATAAATTTTACACATTGATGTGAAGGATGAGTAGCATTCTACTCTCCCTGTATTTCTCTCTAGATCTTCATCCTCTATGAACATCCTTTTACCGTGTGTTCCAGAGCCGAGTCCTGCTGGTACATACTGGGAGAGCAGCATATCTCCAAGTTCAACGAAGAGGCCAAGAATGTGGTCGACATCCATATGGGACTCCTGCGAGTGCCCAAGTATACCACCGATATCCTGATTACCTTCAACGATCCAAGTAACATCAGGTACTTGTGGGCTATTATCTATAGCATTCTTAAAAATAAATTGGATGGGTCTAGTTCAAATTGCTTTTGCCTGCGAGTTCCCAAGTACACCACCAATACCCTGATAATCGTCAACGATCCAATCAACATTAGGTATTTGCTGAGTATTCTATGTAGTGGAGGATCTAAAAAAGTTAATTTAATATGTATATTTCAAATTGTTTTGGCCGAACATTTCTCAATCCATGTAATAATTAAATATCTGAAGAAAAAACCCAGCTTGTAGCTTAATTCCTATGAATCGTTGTTAATTCATGAGATAAACAATTAAACAATTAAAGATTTTCTTTCATAAATCACTCAAATCAATAAAAGTGAGCCACACTCTGGGAAAACAGGGCTTAATGAAAGTCAATAAAATGTCCCTGATGAGCCTGTACAGTACGCACAGGCTTATCAGGAACATCAATTTCCGCGTTCATTGAATTTTTTGTTGAAAAGAAGTATATTCTTAGCGAAAATCCAGTTTAGAGGGAGTGTCCTTGATAAGCCTTTGCTGACTGCACAGGCTAATCTGGGATGACACATTACGCACATTTTTTCCCAGAGCGCGGCTAGAGTGTTTCATTCTCTTTTTTTACAGCCTGGATAGCAGCAGTCACAAACCTGTGGCCACATCTACTGTGCGTTGGCACAGCGGCGACTTCCTTACCGCACTTACCACCCTGACACTTCAGGACCCTGGCATCTTTGGAGTGTGACGTTGTCATGACAACAACTAGGAAGACGCACTCATTATCCGTCAGGGATTTCAATAGCTTTTGAACACCAGGAGTCAATTGACCCCGTGCTTGAAATGTTCAGGGGTCAAATGAAATTTAAGGGGTTAAAATACTGAAGTTAAGATATTTGTTTCTGGATATTAATTGATTGCTCTACAAATGTTGCTTTGTATAACTTTAAGTATATATTGCTTTTCTAAAAAAAATACATTTTGTGTAATATAAAATACAAGTTTTGTTAGTTTCATGTTAACATTTGCATCAACTTACTTACTTACTTATGCGTTCCATCTTCTTATGGCCGTTATACTTGCAGTTGTGATGCAGTGATGAACTGCACTGTTTGTCGTAGGTTGTCTGGACTGCCCCACAGTTTGGTTTGAAGGGTTGTTTCTGTTGGCCAATATGTTTGGCGGGCCTCTTGCATCACCATAATGCAGGGCAGAGTCAAAAATCACAAAATCGCAACATGCTTGCATCAAAATGCAGGATTTTGCTTCAATTGAAATCCCTGACCCATATCACTAAAATTACAGCATCTTTTGAGTGATACATTGTCATGACAATATCTCCATTGTCTGTTGAAAGCCAGAATGGCTCATCAGAATATATGGCTGGTATGGCCTTATGGCCTACTGGCTTTCACTTGAGGAAAACATGTTTGAAAACTAACTGAACTGAGCTGCAAAATGGGACCAGCGTCCTTTTTCACAAAGATTTCAATATAAACTTTTGTTCCTGAGGAATTCACTGCAGAGTGAATAGGCTAATCTGGGATGACATTTTACGCACATGCATTAAGCCCAGTTTTCCCAGAACGAGGCTCATGTTCTCTAAGGGATTATAATATGTTGACCACTAAAACCAGTATTTCATTTTGCATACATTTTGATATCTTTTGAGGTTTGATTTTAATTTTGGTGATTTATTGCGCTTGTTTTGTCATATTAGTTGCACGCAGCACATTTTTCCTGCTCAGCACTTGATCATTAAGTATTAAAGTACATGTTTTGATTCATATTGAGTATGGGATATTGGTTTGTTTATATATGTGTTATGCATTTTTTTATACTTTTATTCGTGTGAATAAAATATCTAGATATCATAAAATAACCATGCAATTTGATGTGTTTATTTACTTAATTCCCAGGCAGTTTGACCCCTCAGTTGGATGAGATTTTACACAAATTTAAGCTAATATTTACTTCTTCAGTCTGATGGGGCTACACACATTTTTCTGACCATGTTCAGGCATATTGGCCTAAAGTGAATTATTACATGTTTACCAATTCCTTGATCATCAAAACCCTAGGTTTTGGAGTAAGGAAAACATTAGAAATACCCTCTCACATACCATGTATTTCGACAAATTTGGATAAGTAAATAAAAAAGTGTCATTGTAAAACCTCATCGTCCATGAACATGAAAAAGTCACCTCACTTGTACAATAAACGGTTATTATGTTCGTGTATATATAAGGGTAAAAACAAAAATCAAATCCCCTTTGTGCAAAACGATGTTTAATACTTAAATTTCAGATATAACAAACATCAATTTAGACTTTACAAGAACAATTCAAAATAACACCGCATTATAAACTGGGTAAAGATTGTTTAAGGAACTTTATGGTCGATATTTGCGAATATTGAGCTACTGTTTACATAGGCAAGATTCCAGCGACTTTAACTCTACATAAAACAATACTAAATTAACATCGAACGTCGCATGTTTTAAACTAAGGTCTGGGGCTATATAACCATTAAACAACCCAACCAACAATGATTTCAAAAATGTAACATGGCACGCAAGCGTCACTCGGCCAGAATCCGCTCCTCTTCCAGTGTTTTCGGCGTGAACGCCATTGGGAGCAGCTCCCGCAGCGTCACCTTCTGGTACGTCATATCCGGTTTGGTGAGGTACATGTCCATATCGAGGTTGAACTCCGCGAGCACCTGTCGGCACACGCCGCACGGCCCTTTAAAGTCGCCTTTGATGTCGCTGGAATGGTAATAGGGCAGATGAAATGTGGATAACAAATTAAATATATATAAAAAAAAACAGTGATAAATTATAATCACGAATGAAAATAGTAGGAAATTTAAATCGTAAGGAACGTTCAGATAAACATGGTCACGTCAAACGATTTAGATAGCTCGCTAATACTTACTATTCTCCCACTACCTCTGAGTCCAGTTGAAGCAATTGTTTGTTGCCGCCATACTGGCATAAGTATGTGCGCTTAGTACTGGTAGACCATCTACCGGGTATCTTAGGAAATTGTGTATTGGTAATGACAATTGTTATGTGATTGAAACACAGTTGAAAACAGCAAAAATCCACCTAAACAAACAAAACCTTACCACGAAACTGCCACCGCCTGTAGGTCACGTCGTCCATGCGTCACAGCGTTCGTCACAGCGACGCGTTCTGCACAGACCGTGAGGCCGTAGCTAGCGTTCTCCACGTTGCAACCTGTAACATTCATCACCGTGACACTTTTAACTACACGAGACTCTTTATATACACTATTCGAGACGTTAGCAGTACTCGTGACGTTTTCAATACACGTGACGTTAACACTTCACGTGACGCTTTCACTTCATGTGACGTCAACATTACACGTGACGCTTACACTACAAATGACGTTAACACAAGACGTGACGCTTACACTTAATTTGACGTTAACTTACACGNACACGTGACGCTTACACTTCATGTGACGTCAACATTACACGTGACGCTTACACTTCAAATGACGTTAACACAAGACGTGACGCTTACACTTAATTTGACGTTAACTTACACGTATGTAACATTAGCATGTCGATGGGTGCATACCGGGCAGCTTCTTATTATAATTTAAAAGCACAGACTTTAATGCTCAGATGCAGTTGTTTATATGGTGATATAGTATTTGTAATGCATTTTTAAGTGCTTTGAAGTAATTGGATGGGGCGGGCAATGGGGGGGGCATTGGGGCGTTCGGACAACGGCGTATATATGTGCCTGCAATAAACTAAAATCCTTTCTCAATACAAAGATCTTGTCTAAATCATGAAGATGAATGCCGTAATTCTCACCCACCCCCTCATCGATATCCTCCAATGATAAGTACCCGTATATATGGAGCCGTCTCCGCTCAGAACGGCAGCGCCGACCCGGAAGTTGCTGTAGGGGCAGTACGCATGCGCCTTCACCGCCACCGCGGCCTCAACTAGCTCTCGTAGCTTCTCGTCTGCAAAACAAAGAAGCGCGTTTGGAACGGTGTTAAGATTATCAGATATCAAATGGTAGGATTTTACGGAACTGTATTTTCGAGTCCTGTCTACTTTCCAAACAAAGCGTCTCTCGCAAATCACACAGCATAGTTGGTGTTTATGTTTGTTTGGAAAGTTGTTAGGACTATTACATGCAAATGCTGAAACTAAAATGACAGGAAAAAAAAACAGGTCTTTAATATTCTTAAGAATTGGTCTGATAAAGGACCCTTCCACTCGGAAATTTTAATTGAAATAATGCCATTTTTTCCCACGTTTCAAGTGTATCTGTGAAAATATCTTCACCTTTCTTAGTACGCCAATTACACAAAAGAAGCAAAAAGCCCCGTTATAAATCTTCATTGACAAAATGAACAAACGTCGTGGATGAAATTCTCAAGGAACGCGGTCATCCGATATTCAGACTGACTGCTTATCATTGAAACTGTATCCCATTTAAAGACGGAATTATATAATTGAGCNTTCCACTCGGAAATTTTAATTGAAATAATGCCATTTTTCCTACGTTTCAAGTGTATCTGTGAAAATATCTTCACCTTTCTTAGTTTTGTCTAAATAATATTCCCCCAAACAGAAGGCTTCTGAGTACACCAATTACACAAAAGAAGCAAAAAAGCCCCTTATAAATCTTCATTGACAAAATTAACAAACGTCGTGGATGAAATTCTCAAGGAACGCGGTCATCCGATATTCAGACTGACAGCTTATCATTGAAACTGTATCCCAAACAAAGACGGAATTATATAATTGAGCCGCGCTCTGGGAAAAAAGGCCTTAATGCATATGCGTAAAGTGTCGTCACAGATTAGCCTGTGCAGTGTGCACATGATAGTCAGGGAAGAGACTTGAGGCTTTCACGGTATTTTTCGTTTAAATAAAGTCTCTATTACCGAATATCCATTTGAGGCGACAAAATGCATAGGCTAATCTGTGACGACACTTAACGAACATGCATTAGACCCCCTTTTCACAGAACGCGGCTCAATTTAATTGAACTTATGTGAATAAATCAATTTCGGACTTTCATTGATCTGGTCCATGGAATGGAATGCTGGAGGTCAGCTGTAATGTAGTGATGAGAATTGATATAAGTTAGATTGCGGTATACTATAATGTTGATGTATTTTTCTGATAAAACGTATGCATAAATTGTTCCTGTTTGTTAAAAATTGCACCAATTTATTGTCAGTAGAAAAATAATCATAAAATAAATTTAATAACTTTTTTTTTAAAGCAATTTTAAATAGTACAAACTATTTTGCCAAATTTATAACGTTTGGTTAATAAATGTAGATCAAAGTAAAAACATATTCACGTGCAATACGCATTAAGTGCCGCATACATATGTATCGAATTTAAATGAGCCGCGCTCTGAGAAAACGGGGCTTAATGTATTGCGTAAAGTGCCATCCCAGATTAGCCTGTGGAGTCCGCACAGGCTTATCAGGGACAACACTTAACGCTTTTATGGTATTGTTCGTGTAAAGGAAGTCTCTTAGCGAAAATCCCGTTTAAGATTATTCCAAGTGTCGACCCCTGTGCAGCCCGCACATGCTATACGCAAACACCAGAGTTCGGCTTAAATGGACCCGTCCAACCTTTTGACACGTCAGGGTCAGAAAAACGTGCTTTAGTTGGCGACTGGAGTCTTCAAGGCAATATGAACATTGTAAAATCGCACGCCATTCACGTATAATAAATCCGTACACATCGATAAGTATTTAAACAAGAATTCGACTGACAAAATCTCAATATAAATATTTACCAAGTGTAGAAACATCCATTTTAAAACTGTGGAAACAAAAACAAATCCAGCACACGCGTGTGTTTATCTAATCCAGGTCATCTTTCAAACCACGTGTTATGGGGTTGTACATGTATGTCTACTCAAGGTATCCCCGCTTACATTACCAAATGAATATAACGCCACCGAGCAGACCCTACATGATATGCGAGCCTCGCTCTTGAAAAACGGGGCTTAGTAAATTTGCGTAAAGTTTCGTCCCATGTTAGCCTGTGCAGTCCACACAGGCTATTTGGGAATGACACTTTTCGCTTTTTTTATGGTATTTTTCGTTTAAAGGAGGTCTTTTCTTAGCAAAAAACGAGTCTATGCGGACACTGTCATCCATGATAAGCCTATGTGAAATGCACAGGCTAATCTGGGACGACACTTTACGCACATGCATAAAACCCCGTTTTCCCAGAGCGAGGCTCAATTTATTGTTTAACGCGGCTGTTCGCTAATTGACTCTGTGTGTGTAAAATATTTGTATCGAGTGCATCGGGATTTCTTCCACGTGGCCTCTACTCACAAAAGACTAGTTAAGCTGGGTTACAGCTACAACAAACGCTCCGTGCGAGAAACGACCCTGTGTCTGTTGGTGCCCGGCATGTGCTTAGTACACTGCACCTCGGGTTTAAGTCTCAAGTGATGGGCAGGCCTTTTTCTGTCTATTTTTGGAAAAAGTACCTAGCAAAATTGGGATTTTTCGAGTCGCGAAATCTTCCAAATTGGGAAGAATTTTCATCGACAAAAATCGAAATATTTGGGGAGGGGGTTTTCCAGCCATTCTGGATAAAAATCATATAAATTATGGTTATATATTTTGTAGGTTGTTTAAAAAATAAAATTGATATATAGAGTCTTATAATCGGATCAACGTGCACTAGGTCGCTTCCTCTTGTTTTTCTGAAAGGGGCCCTTTAAGTTGCATATCCTGATATCCACTTGCCGTAGATATTGCGTATACTACGCTAAATAGGCTTGATTTACGTCCTCCTGACTCCAACCCTAACTAAAACCACGGGCCGAAAATAGGTCAGCCCGACAGGCGGCCGACGGTAGACCCAGGGTCACCTCTGGAACGGGGTGTCTCCTGTATCTTGCACTATCCCCCGTAACCAACTAACACGTCTTCTGGGGGCGATGGCCATATGGGAGACAATCCCGGTGCACTCGATAAAAATGAAGACACACACAGAGATCAGCGTGCGTTAGGTCACTTCCTTGGGATAACTCTTGTTTGTTCGAAAGGGGCACTAAACGGTGCATACAAACTCGTTGTGCAAAAAATGCAAATGGCTTGCTTAATAGGCTTAAACTTAATAATATGATGAATGGTTCAACCTTTTAAATAAGATTGCTAATTAGCTAAATAGACTGCATATTCTGAATAGGTTTCTAAATAGCCTAAATAGGATGTTTGTTTCAACCTATTAAATACACTTGTTGAAAGGCTGCTTAATAAGCTTGATATGTAGATATACATGTAGATATGTACAGTTACTCTTAGTATAGTGTGATTAATGGGTTCGCTCGTTTTGCGTTTTTATGTATATATTTTTTCCCTTATGGTACATGTCATAACTAGAGTGACCTCTGCCTTCAAAAAAGCTTCAAAACATGTATTTACACATAGTTATTGAAATAGTTAATATAGTTGTCAGAAATAACTGTAACCAATATTGCTGTTAATGGGAACATCCTTAAGGTGTAAGGAAACACACCTTTCCATATGGAAAGGAAATACATGTTCAATTCCTGGTGGGGATCCCATATAAGCAGCAACTCACATAATGTAGATATAAATTATACAAACATTACTATGTGTTGTCATAATGTATGGTACTTAATATTCATATTAAAATATAAATTTTTGACAATTTTCTCTATCACACACATACATACACAGTAATTGCATGTTGTTTTACTTTATATCATGTATTTTTAGTATTAGGGCACCATCATTAGCTTCACGCCATATCAGATGTCAAAAGTAACTCTGTCCTGGCAATTTATCATAATTATAGCCCCTTTTTACTTTAAAAAGAAAAGGGTTTGTTTTTAATAAGTTTGCATCTTTGTTTCTGCTACAGAATCAAATAAAACATATTTTTTTTTACTTTATTTCCAAGTCAGGATATACGCCGTATATCTTTTTTAAAGATATTTCTTGTTGAGAATTGGGAATATTTTGGCATTGGGAATGGGTCCGACTATCGGACCCGTGATACAGGCAGAAAAAGGCCTGTTAGGGCCATCGTGGTAACACATTTAAATCCAGAGGGCGACAATGCGACAACGCGATAGTACGATGGCGACAATGTGATAATACGATGACGACAGTGCGACAATACGATGGCGACAGTGCGATAGTACGATGGCGACAATGCGACAACGCGATAGTACGATGGCGACAATGCGATAGTGAAATACCGGTCACTAGCTCCATCCAAAGTCGACTTGTTTCCTAGGCAACCAGCACATTTTGCAGAAGTTTCGGATTTTTTTTATTATTATTTCTAAACATGTCCATCACGTACGCTCTTTTTGCATGTATGGTACAGCTGTTTTGATATGAAGAGCTACGTTCTATTAAAATGTCGACAGATTCTGGCATATCTATTAATATTCCACTTATTTCTTTAACTAATAAAGCTAAGTTTATCAACAAAAACAATAATATACGTAATATAATTAATGCATGAGCCTCGTTCTTTGAAACCTGGGCTAAATGCATGGGCGCAAAGTGTCAGATTAGCCTGTGCAGTCCGCACTTTCCGCTTGTATGGAATTTTTAGTTTTAAAGATGTCTCTTCTAAACGAAAATCCAGTTTATGCGGAAGAGTCATTCCTGATTAGCCTGTGCGGACTGCACATGCTAATCTTGGACGACACTTTACGCACATGCGTTAGGCACAGTTTTCAAAGAACGAGGCTAAACAAAGACAAAAGTTTTACCCAGCGGTATTGCAATCCACGTCATCTTGATCAAACGGCTTTCACATAAACAACTCTGCTTATCCGACGAATATACAATAAAGTATATTTTTTTTTACTTCAAGTAAGCCATCCATGCAAAATTTAACTTTGATTGTTCTAATCATTCAACTTTTTGTGTGAATTTCTCAGTAAATGTCTGTCTTATTTTGAGCCGTATTTTAGGAAAACAGGGCGTAACGCATTTGCGTAAATTTAGTGTCGTCCCAGATTAGCCCGTGCTAATCAGTATAATCAGGGACGACACTTTCCGCATTAACTGGATTTTCACTAAAGGTAGACATCCTTAAAACGAAAAATACCAAAGAGGGGAAGTTTCATCCATAAATAGCCTGTGTGGATCGCGCATGCATTAAGCCCCGTTTGCCCAGAGCGATTTTTTTTTATATTACAAGTTTTTTCTTTAGGATTTTTAATTTTTATTTATATGCATCTTTTTCAAAAATGATATTTATATAAATAATTTCAGTTAACGTAAAAATTAATATTATCCAAAATGAAAATAATGTATGGGGTATTATAATCAAAATGTAATACTAGTATAAGTAATTTATAATATTGTAAATGCGTGTATAACTTAATTGTATTTATTTTAAGTTTCTTCATGTTGCGCAGATGATATGTCGAGAACGGACATCGATTATTATATTTTCAAAATGTATTTCTTTATTCTATTTACATCAATAGAAATCACGGGAATCCAACAGCTGTATTTTAAATGCCATCAAACTGACAAAGCTGATGTAAAATCAGAAATGTTAGTCACCGGAATGTAGTGGTAGATCGATCGTACAGAGGCCGACTTTTAGCACATTCGCCGGTTGAAAGATCCCGGATGAGGACACCATTTCTGTTGGTCGCCTACTTCCGTTTCGTAGCTTAGTTGCCCATTTAATAAACCTGTTGTATCTATAAAAATGGTAAGACATGAGATGACACCGTAAAATACAAAGATATAGTTATTGGCCACTTAATTAATTGTATTCTTAGCAAATATGATGCAGTCGAGTAAGTGCTTTGTGAAAGATGACCGATGCGGAAGTGATTTTTGTGATGGATATTATTGTTTGATTCGTGTGGGTGGGGCATGTTTGTATTAAAACTTTCGTGTAGTATTTAATATAATGCTTGATTTTGACAAAATAAATAATAAATCGTTAATTATCATCAGTCTTAGTTTTTGTGTTTGCAATTGAAGCTCCTTATTTGATATAAGGAAATAAATCAGTCCTCATTTTATTGACGTGTGCCTAAATATTTTCCTTTGATTGGCACTTATTTGTATTGGGGATCAGTTTCTTATACCATCAACATTGAAAAAACTGTCTACACTGTTGGCTTTTGTTTATTATACATGTAATACTCAATAACTTGTCCTTACACTGCAGTGTTTTTCTTTGTAATGATTGGAAAAAAAGCCAAATGGTTATCAAGAGCAATAAAGGCATTTTTTTGTGTAACACACATAAATAATCAGTTTTATCATCTCTTATGGTAATTTTAACATTGATTCTGGCCCTCGCTGTGAGCTTAACCTCTCTGTTGTGATTGTAAAACTTAATAGGTTAATTGTTTTCCTTATCTGTTGGAGTGCTGGCCTGTAAATTAGCTTGAGTCTTAGATGGACTGCATAACTAGTCTTAACAGTAATTTGTTGGAAATTCTTGCACATTTTGGATTTTTGGAACTTGCCAGAATCCACATGATAAATATAAGATATACAAAAATATACCATTACCATTTAAAATGTAATACTCTCCACTTTATCATTTCTGAGTAATGGAAACACAGAGTCCAATTACTGGAGTGCCTGGATATAAAAAACTAACTAACATGGGAGCAGTGTAACAACAATTTGATTGTTGTTGGGCTTGCATTTCAGTGATGCAACATAGTATTTGCCTCTCATTTATTAATGCAGCCAGGGGATCCACGATAAATCACCTACAGGCGCTTTGGACTGTTTGTTTTAGTCTAAAATTAAACTTATAATATATACATTTAATTTCTTTAATTTCAATTAAAGGATACATTAACAGCAGAGCTTTATTTCTTCTTTTCATGAATCATGTCTGCTTCCTTATGATTTACTCCTGTGTGTGCTAAAAAGTGTTTTGGTCCATTATAATTGGAAAACATTTTATTTAATGATACCTTAATTAATCAGTTATGTTTTTGTACTCGATTTTACTTAAGTATCTAATTCTGGGAATATGTTTCACTGGTATCCTACATGTTATATTGTTTTTTAGGCCGAACAGCAGCTGGATTGTGCCCTGGACTTAATGAGGAGGTTACCTCCACAACAGATAGAGCAGAACCTCAGTGACCTTATAGACTTGGTATGGCTAACATTGCAACAATCAACCTTGACCATATTGTTCAAAATATTAACCGCTTGTTAAATTAGCCACGGTTAAAGTCTGGAGACAAATTTCTCATTACTATTACAAACTTTGCTATGTTCTTCCTTTTGTGCTGATTTTGGAAGTTTTTAATTGACTGAGGGTTATCAAATCTATGTGCATTACAAAAAATTAAATCCCAGCAATGAACACATCATTGTTGTCTATAAAAAATTATATTTCTGTCAGTGAATATCTTGATCAATCTCAACAATCATTAATAAGATTGACTTAACTCTAATCGGAATGTGCACCATACTAAAGGCAATCTGGCAGAATAAAACACACAGGGCTTACTCTGCCATTTGCCACTTACACAGGGCTTACTCTGCCATTTGCAACTTTCACAGGGCTTACTCTGCCATTTGCCACTTTCACAGGGCTTACTCTGCCATTTGCCACTTTCACAGGGCTAACTCTGCCATTTGCCAACACTTTCACAGGGCTTACTCTGCCATTTGCCACTTTCACAGGGCTTACTCTGCCATTTGCCACTTTCACAGGGCTAACTCTGCCATTTGCCAACACTTTCACAGGGCTTACTCTGCCATTTGCCACTTTCACAGGGCTTACTCTGCCATTTGCCAACACTTTCACAGGGCTAACTCTGCCATTTGCCAACACTTTCACAGGGCTTACTCTGCCATTTGCCACTTTCACAGGGCTTACTCTGCCATTTGCCAA
>VMBQ01007939.1:22962-43632 GCA_007657795.1 Dreissena rostriformis
TCTTCCGATCTCCCCCCCCTCTTTTGCTTGTTTGGGGTAAAAATTGCTATAAATGATTGATTTTTTTTAAAAGGTTTCTTGGTTTTTCAAGTGTGTTTGTTTAACAAGGATTTATAGGCATGAGTAGTTCATGTAACAAAAATTGCTCGTTTATTAAGCTTTTGTTGTGAAATTGTCAGAAAAGCATAAATAATTTTAAGTATTGAACATGTGTGAAATTCAGGGCAGAGGTTTATTCAACAAGAGTCCATAGCACTTGCATCATGCTAGGGGCTTACACAAGTACTGGCATAACACAATCAGTATTTGAAGGGCTTGAAAACAACTTTTACTAGGCTTTTTGAAAGGATGGATTAAGTTATACAGTTGTGTGTTTGTTTGTTCTTGTACAAATACATGTAATTTTATTATTTTGTCTATTTACAATTATGTTAAAAAATTGCATTTAAATGTTCTTATACTTTCTTTTTGACTTTATTAAGAATTTAAATGAAGGAAAGTAAGCGTGTGTTAGATAAAAAATCAGACAGTGACACTGATGCATTAATGAAGACAAGACAAACATTTTGTAGCACATATAACTACATGTAATTTGTAGTAAATGTTTGTCTCGAAAGTAAAAAAAATGTATGACCTGTTAATTTTTTTTTTAAGTGATTTAAATATTTAGAATAACTTAAATAACAGCTTGTAAAATATAATAAGAATAAGTTCTCAGTGATTCAGTGTATTTATCTATTTTGTGAATTGAATTTATTTATATCAACTTGTGTTGTACCTGAAATTTCCATGTTTGACATTTCATTCCCACCTATGCATAATTCTTAATTTGTTTTCGGAAATGATTGATGTGAGTAGTTTGTCTAAGGCATTTAAAATATGTGACCATGAATGCACTCTTAACAACACCGCTAAGTTAATAAATTGAATTACTGTTTACTTGATTTTTTTCGTAGAATTTTAACATAATCAGGAAAATTACGCAAAATTTCAAACAAGGCAAGTAAAAATTGTTAATACATGTAAGATTTTCTTGACTTGTTAAAGAAAAAAGCAGGAAAAGTACGCAAAATGTCAAAACTTCTAAAATTGTTTATAATAGAATTGTCTTTACTCCTAAAACAAAATTCGTCCTACTAAGCATAAAGTTTGTTTATTAAAATATTTGTATAGCTTAGCACGTGCCCCTCCGTTGGACACTGTAACAGGTCATCTTTCGTTAATGAAAGAACAGAAGCTTTTGTTAACAACCATGTTTTATCTATTTACTTTATATAAGTGACAATTTTAGGTTATGGCTGAAAGCTTAATCTCCAGTAAGGCTCTGTTATGGTTTGAGTGAATTTCAATTTCTGAAGTCTTAAACTAATTCAGTAGTTTCAATAACCCTTGTTTAGTTCAGCTGACCTCACAAAGTAAGATCCACCCACACAGAATGCATAAGTCTAAAAGGAGTTGCGATTTTAGATCAATTGTTGAATCAAGATTTTAAGATTGACAAAACGGAGTGCTATTTAATGTCCTTTTATGACACTTCACTGTAGTTTAATTGTTATTGCCAATTATTACCAATTATGTAACATTGTGCACATGTATGTACAGGCTGTGTTGATTCTGTGTAATATGATTATGTGAATCATGATGTATAAGTAAAGTATTGAATAACATTTCAATGTTGTTCTTTATTAGCTCACCTGAGCATATGCTGCTCATTGGGAGCTTTCAGGATACCATGATGTCAGTCTATGCATGCATGCCTTGTTTGCCGGTATTCACCAACTCATTCTTAGAATTAAGTCAAAAAATAAAGAATTTCTTAAAACTTTAAAATACTCAAACTACTTGAGGGTCAAGTCTAGCTTGGCAGTGTACACTCAACAGGTTTTTTTCCCCTTTTTGGGAAGATAGCCCATGNTTTTTTTTTTAATTGGGATTTTTTTTCCAAATTTTGGGAAAAAGGTATACCTTTTGCCATTGGGAACATAGCCGATATTCGGCTATAAAATCGGGCCAAAAAACCCTGCTCAAAATTATAAAATTTACTTAAGAACAGTAAATTAATGATTTAAGCACCATTTTAAGCCAGTATGATATATGCAAACTCTGAGATATTTTGATCGAGTCTAAGACTATTCTTTATTGTAAGAATGGGTTGGTGAATATGAGCCCTGGTCACATTTATAGGTCTTAATGGGTTGGTGAATATGAGCCCTGGTAACATTTATAGGTCTTAATGGGTTGGTGAATATGGGCCCTGGTCACATTTATAGGTCTAAATGGGTTGGTGAATATGAGCCCTGGTCACATTTATAGGTCTTAATGGGTTGGTGAATATGGGCCCTGGTCACATTTATAGGTCTTAATGGGTTGGTGAATATGAGCCCTGGTCACATTTATAGGTCTTAGTCAGTGAAAATTCATAAAAACGCTGAACACATGTGTAAAGTTTTATTTCAATATCTGTAGTAGATATTGAGATACATGTATAGTGTAGTTGCACACAAATATTAACCAGCATTTTCTGAGTTCAAAAAGGGGCATAATTGCAGCTCAGATTTATGGAACTTGGTCAGTGACCAACAAACACCCGGAACACATGTGTGAGTATCAACAGTTGAAAAAATGATTACGAGCTCTTATTCTACCAAAATCACCTCTTATGATCACCTGTACACGAATGTTCTTTGGCTGTGAAAGTTAAAGCTAAATCCCCCATGCAGTAAAAAAAGAAGTTGAGTACACAACATTTTGTTCCAGGTAATTTATAACCGAAAAAGACAAAGGGCCATAATTATGCAAATAGCAGTCCCTGCCTAAATTCTTTCCTTAATGATTACCAATTTACCTAGACAAGAAGGTTCTTTACCTGTGAACATTTGATTGAAATCCACCTAGCAGTGATAGAGGAGTTGAGTACAACCAATTTTGGGGCATTTATTGTACAGTTGAACAAATGAAAAAGGGCCATACTTCAGCCATAAATGGTTGCAGCCAAAATGTCTTCCTTTATGATCACCTATACATTTCAGTTCTTCATATGTCAAAGTTTAAGCGAAATCCACCAAACAGTGAAGGAGTGGTTGAGAACACACAATTTTGTGACTAGATATATATGATAAAGTGGATAAAAAAGACAAAAGGCCATAATTGTGACAAAAATGTGCAAACAAAATTTCTTCCATTACGATCATATACACATTTAGGTCATTAAGCTGAAAAATTTCAGAGAAGTCCACATGACATTATGGAAAGTAGGTTCACGCGTATTGGACTGACAAGTGCAATAAAACAATGCTTAAACCAACATACATTTTATTCAAATCTCGAGTATGTAAACATCTCTCACAAGATGAATATTGACATGAAGTTGAGCAATCAAGTGTTCTGCAGTTGGAATGAAAAGGTAAAATTTGAAAGTTATTATTATACAATTGAGCTGCATTCTGAGAAAACTGGGCTAAATGCATGTGCTTTAACCCTTTGAGTGCTGGAACCGGATTTTGAAGGCCTTTGCAAACAGTTTGGATCCAGATGAGACGCCACAGAACGTGGCGTCTCATCAGGATCCAAACTGTTTGCTATTCTGATAGTGGTCTTAGAAAAAAAATCGAATAAATGCTAATTTTAGAAATTCAGCAGACGACATTTTAGCAGATGACAAATTTCCCAGAATGCAAAGGGTTAAGTGTTGTCCAAGTTAAGACTGTGTTTTCCGAACAGGCAAATGCGGGACGACACTTTCCGCTTTTATATACAAATGTGTTTGAAGGAAGTCTCTTCTAAACAAAAATCACGTTTAAGCGGAAAATGTTGTCCTAGATTAGCCTGTGTGGACTGCACAGAATAATCTAGCTGCAAGTTGGACGACATTACGCACATGCATTTAACAAACATGCATTTAGCCCTATTTTCACAAAGCGAGGCTAAATGACTAAATGAAGATGTAAACAGCATTTTCAGAAGACTGAAATCACAAATAAGGCAATATCAGAGTTCACTACCCTGGATGACCAGTTCTTCTTTTGCTATCTTAAATTCAGCGTGCACAATTTAAAACTTTGCAAATCTAAACCATCCCATCTGATTTCTGTCTCACGACTTTCTTGGTTGTTTCTTCTCCACTCTGCAGTATTTCTTTCGGTATTAATGACATGAACAACTTCACCTAAGGATAAAAAACCCATAAAATGTTATTATTACACAATTGTTACTTTGTCTCAAAAAAAAGAGAATCCGAATGTTATTTTATTAGATTTGCATTTAATGGTTTTATGTTCCGGATGTTTTTTATTTTTATGAATAACAAATCAAACATAAAAAAATTATGATAAGGAAATTGCACACGCACTAAAACCAATAAATTGTCACTGGAGTACAATTTAAACAGTGATAAAACTACTAAAACAAAACAAAAATGTCCTGTTTTAACTCTTCAGATAAAGCATCAAAATAACGCATAAAAACAAATGTTCACGCTCAGGTGAGATACAATCTACTAATTTAGTAATTTTTCCTGCCCAACCCACCTGCTCCACAGGCTCCATGCTATCAAAGAGGGGAGGCAACTTGTCCCGATGGAGGTTACCTCCCTTGACAATCTCCTCCAGGACCGCCAGGTGGTTGCTAGGGCTCATCAGCTGCATGGAGACGGACAGGCACTCCTCAGTGTTGTACGCCTGAAACCATAGCATGTAATGTATGATTGCTTGCGTTTAGCCATTATTAACAGAGTTTAATCACCGTTCCCGCAACCATGTCAGTTTGGTTGCTGGTCACCGTACCGGACAGATGGGATTTCCTCCAGGAACTCCAGCTTTCCCCCACAGCAAAAGACCACATCAACATTAAAAATTTCCTACAGTAAAAAAAAACAAAGTGCTGGAAATTTCAGCTATCATTCAAAATGTGTCCCATCTTTCGTGAATCAAATAGTTAATTAGGAAGGAGTGCTGGGACACACTTCGGGACCTCGCATAATGCAGCCTCAGGCGTGGAGAGACCTCATAAACTTTCAAATACACACACACAATGGGTT
The DNA here is from genome assembly GCA_007657795.1 of Dreissena rostriformis. Classification (NCBI taxonomy): domain Eukaryota; kingdom Metazoa; phylum Mollusca; class Bivalvia; order Myida; family Dreissenidae; genus Dreissena; species Dreissena rostriformis. The sequence goes on from VMBQ01007939.1 coordinate 27,998, forward strand.
ATCCAATTGTTTAGGGGATTGAAGCGGGTGGCGTAGGAAAGAAGCGCGTGTACCAACCACTGCGCTAACCGGACATCCACAACCCATTGTATGAACATTAGCTTTGTACCACAGCTATTTTTAGCACACATTTATTATTTTGATTGGTATTGTAAGAATGCTGTGCATTTCAGTGTTTGGCTATAGGACAAAATACCTTCTCATACGCCACAGCACAGTAGGTTACACCAAACCATACTATTACCTGATGAAACCATCCAGACGGTATGACGATCACCTCCCCCCTGTTCTGGACTACTTCCAAGTGGGAGGCCCTTCTGAACAGCGGATATCGCTCCACAACAACGTCAAAGGCATCCACTTCACTGAAACCACACAGGGATATATGAGCCATGCTCTGGGATAACCAGGCTTAATCCATGTGCATAAAGTATCGTCCCAGGAGTCTCAAATTATTGTTTAAGCTTTCACTATGAATGGATATGAGCCTTGCTCTTGGAAAATGGGATTAAATGCATGTGCATAAAGTGTCGTCTCATATTAGCCTGAGCAGTCCACATAGGCTAATCAGGGACAACACTTTCCGCTTTTATTGTATTTTTCGTTTAAAAAGTCACTTCTTAGCAAGTCCAGTTTAGGTGGAAAGTGTTGTTCCTGATAAGCCTGTACATTAAAAGAAAGTTTTTTTTTAGAGTGCGACTCATATCCAGTAGTAGTGAAAGCTTTAACAATGAGACTTCATTTGTATCTGCATATAATATCAGTTTTCATATCCAATAGTTGTACACTTAATGCTGGACATTTAAATTGCCAAGATTTCAAAGCAGAAGCCTGTTCAATGTACTTAACCCTTTGCATGCTGGGAAATTTGTCGTCTGCTAAAATGTTGTGTGCTGAATGTCTAAAATTAGCATTTTCTTCCATTTTTTTCCAAAGAATACTATCAGAATAGCAAACAGTTTGGATCCTGATGAGACGCCACGTTCTGTGGCATCTCATCTGGATCCAAACTGTTTGCAAAGGCCTTTAAAATTCGGTTCCAGCACTGAAAGAGTTAAGACCCTGCTTAATAAGACAATCTGAATTAAGTTATAAGATGATATAATCTAATTTTTTTGTGATCTGTAAAACTGTTGATAGATATCGGACATTTGTCAACAACATAAACTGCTCTAGTAACATTTCTACACACAATACATGAAAGTGATAAAAACATCACGACAGCTGTTTTTATCAAAACAGCAAAACATACAAACTGTTTTGATAAAATCTACTAATTTCAATATGAAGAGAAATGTTTATCATGTTGTTAACTATTAAACTGTCTCCCTTTTCTAAAAATGAAAATAAATATTACTTCTATTTGTTAAGTCTAAACATGGAAGGCAAGGCATGAGGTATTACTATATTTTGACTTCAAAGTGCTCAGAAAAGACCTAAAAAATATATAAAAGAAAACAAGATGTGTTTGTGAAACACTATGTCCCCTTTTGAGCGATGTTGACCTATATATTTGACCTTTGACCTTGAAGGATGACCTTGACCTTTCACTAATCAAAATGTGCAGCTCCATGAGATACACATGCATGCCAAATATGAAGTTGCTATCTTCAATATTGCAAAAGTAATGATTTTGACCCATATATTTGACCTTTGACCTTGAAGGATGACCTTGACCTTTCACCACTCAAAATGTGCAGCTCCATGAGATACACATGCATGCCAAATATCAAGTTGATATCTTCAATATTGCAAAAGTTATGGCCAATGTTAAAGTTTGTGCAAACAAACCAACAAACCAACAAACAGACAGGGCAAAACAATATGTCCCCCAGTATAGACTGGGGGACATAAAAATCACACCAACCATATGTTAAAAAGGAAACATACATATTTGCATGAAGGAAGTCTACAAAGGGTGCAAAACTAGAATAATCTATTTTTGTTTAGCTCAACTCAGAAGATGACACTTGAGTTTCCACTCAAATGAGTATTGAGTATACCGGTCAGATCATGAACAATCTCAAATCTCAGCTACGGGAATATACATATATTCCTCCTCAAACTCAGCGTTTAGTCAGACTCAAATCTGAAACAAGTGATGTGTTTGTGAAACACTATGTCCCCTTTTGCGCAATTTTGACCCATATATTTGAGCTTTGACCTTGAAGGATGACCTTGACCTTTCATCACTCAAAATGTGCAGCTCCATGAGATACACATGCATGCCAAATATCAAGTTGCTATCTTCAATATTGCAAAAGTATTGATTTTGACCCATATATTTGACCTTTGACCTTGAAGGATGACCTTGACCTTTCACCACTCAAAATGTGCAGCTCCATGAGATACACATGCATGCCAAATATCAAGTTGATATCTTCAATATTGCAAAAGTTATGGCCAATGTTAAAGTTTGTGCAAACAAACCAACAAACCAACAAACAGACAGGGCAAAACAATATGTCCCCCAGTATAGACTGGGGGACATAAAAATCACACCAACCATATGTTAAAAAGGAAACATACATATTTGCATGAAGGAAGTCTACAAAGGGTGCAAAACTAGAATAATCTATTTTTGTTTAGCTCAACTCAGAAGATGACACTTGAGTTTCCACTCAAATGAGTATTGAGTATACCGGTCAGATCATGAACAATCTCAAATCTCAGCTACGGGAATATACATATATTCCTCCTCAAACTCAGCGTTTAGTCAGACTCAAATCTGAAACAAGTGATGTGTTTGTGAAACACTATGTCCCCTTTTGCGCAATTTTGACCCATATATTTGAGCTTTGACCTTGAAGGATGACCTTGACCTTTCATCACTCAAAATGTGCAGCTCCATGAGATACACATGCATGCCAAATATCAAGCTGCTATCTTCAATATTGCAAAAGTTATGGCCAATGTTAAAGTTTGTGCAAACCAACAAACAAACCAACAGACAGGACAAAAACAATATGTCCCCCAGTATAGACTGGGGGACATAAAAAATCGCTGAACACCAATATGAGCATGATGGTCAAGCTCATATAGAAATTTTTGAAAAATCTTGAATTTGAGGCAGAATATTGGCTAAAGTATGTTTGTGATACTAGGCGCTGGTCTCGGGAGTAATAACTACCTACTGACACTGGATGTCATAATACAAATGTTAATAGCAAGTTATAATAAACATTTTAGAAATGTTAAGAATTAGTTCTCAAATTATTTAAGCTCGATTGCATCAAAAGCTTAAGGCTTACTGAGACACGCTTGAGTCTGTTTCCTGGGTAGAACCAGAGCATAAGTGTATCCAACAATATTGAAAGGCAACTTAAGTTACACGCGAAGTGTGATGACATCATTTTGTTAATTTACATGTACATGATGTCAATTGACATTTTAGTGTTGTGTTCAGTCATTTTCTTTTGTTTTCTTTCGACATTAAGACAAAAACAAATGCAAAAATGATAAAATAAATAGAATACCAGGCATGGGTTGAACACAGATAAGTTATTTGATCAGCTCAAATATCTGAGCCACTTGCCAAGGCTTGTCGTTTTTATAAGCCTTGATAAATAAACGTATCTGTAATGAACACTAACCACGTATTCTCTATAAATGTACATTGTGTTTCATAAACAGTTACACTACACATGGCACCTCTATGAACATTGATCCTTTAAAAATATTTTCATACATTTTGATTTACCAAATGCATTATTGTTTGTGTTTTTACTTCATGTAATGTCTGGGACATATACAACATTTAATGAGTAACAACATACACATTACATACAGAACAACTGATAAGGTGCATATGACCATACAAAACATACATCTGCAACACCACTAAGTGAACTAAATATAATACATATCCAAAATTTCAAAAATATCCTTAGATAAAAATGGTGTCACTAAGTGTCAAAGTTCTCATTTTAATCACATCATCCTACATACATTTAAAAAAAAAATCAGTAATACTGGACTTTTACTAAATGATTGCTACTAGGCAAACAGCGTAGACCCAGATGAGACGCCGCATGATGCGGCGTCTCATCATGGTCTGCGCTGTTTGCTTAAATAATACTCAGTTCTGGCAAATTCATTGTCAGTTGTTCTGATTTCACATACAACATAAATATTAACCGCACTCTGGGAAAACGGGGCTTAACCCATGTGTGTAAAGTGTCGTCTGCACAGGCTTATCTGGGACGACATGTTCAGCTTTTATAGTATTTTATGTTTAAAGGAAGGAAGAGCGAAAATCCAAATTAGGCGGAAAATTGTGTCCTTCATTAGCCTGTGCTAACTGCACAGGCTAACTGCACAGTCTAATCAGGACGACACTTTTCACAATGCATTAAGCCCATTTTCCCAGAGCATGTCTCATATTGGTATAAAAAGTGTGTTAGAGAACCTGTTGTACTTTCTACATTCTAAAGGAAAGCCACATTTGAGATCTGGCACAATATTGAGAAACTGGTCCTGCCCAGGTGGGTATAGCTTGTAACAGAGAACAACACAAACACAGTTTATGTACCATGAACAAAACATAAAGACATACTTAAGACATACTAAATATTTGTTGGTTTTTCTGTACAAAAGTTATTTAAATTCACAAGTCAGAAGAAACAAATATTTTCATAACTGGATGTGCAATTTGAGTGAAGATTTTTTGTACTAAGATTTTGAAGGGAAAAACAAGTTGGCCATGGCCGATGGCACTGAAGCGCTAACCTGAAATCAAGGTAATACAAATGTTGAAGATTACACCTGTTGAAAAACTTCTGACCCAAAATTGAATTGAACATGACCTAGATATTGTAAAGACAAACATCATATATACATTTTTATAAAATAAAAGATGACCCAGGGGGAGCTTTTCATACAAGACAACACCTGAAAGGTTATAATGTCACTGAAAGATTGTTTTCTTAGCATGGACACAAAAGTAACCCTGAAAATAAAGTAATTTATGAAAAAATATACTAAGAATGTTTTAGTATTTATTCCTCTACAATGATTTAACAGCAGGAACAAACTGGTAATTAAAGTTGTTAGTAATTTAAGATGTATCTTCAGAATGCTGTTTTTTTAACATCAGGAAAGTATTGAAATTTCAAGCTGTTATTTTTGTGTAATGTATTGTAAAGTCATGAGTTACCAATTACTTTACTGAAATAGCATGTAAGCTGAGGAAGGCTTTTTAGNTTAAGGATCTTCGGACACACCTACTGACCAACGGACAAAGCATATATCCCCACTTCTTCATTTGGGAGCATAACTATTCACCTTATTATAATTGAGGCTTCCTCTACCATTCATCACATGAATACAGATTAGAACATAAATTTCCAGATTTTTGTATAAATAAAATGCCTTCACATCCATAATAAGAAGCTTGGCATTCAAAGTACATTTTTATAAAATAAAAGATGACACAGGGGGAGCTTTTCATACAAGACAACACCTGAAAGGTTATAATGTCACTGACAGATTTTTTTCTTAGCATGGACATAAAAGTAACCCTGAAAATAAAGTTATTTATGAAAAAATATACTAAGAATGTTTTAGTATTTAGTCCTCTACAATGATTTAACAGGAGGAACAAACTGGTAATTAAAGTTGTTAGTAATTAAAGATGTATCTTCAGAATGCTGTTTTTTTAACATCAGGAAAGTATTGAAATTTCAAGCTGTTATTTTTGTGTAATGTATTGTAAAGTCATGAGTTACCAATTACTTTACTGAAATAGCATGTAAGCTGAGGAAGGCTTTTTAGTTGAATAATAACCTGACATTTAAACTTTACTAGATATAGAATCAAGCATTATTTAAAATTACACTTCTTCAAGTGCAGTCCACACAGGCTAATCAGGGACAACACTTTCTGCCTACACTGGATTCTCATTCAGAAAAGATTTCCTTTAAATGAAAAATTTCATAAAAGAGGAAAGTGTCGTCCCTGATAAGACTGTGCGGANAAACAAACAAACAAACAGACAGGGCAAAAACAATATGTCCCCCTGTATAGACTGGGGGACATACAAAAATCTGTGAACACCAATTTGAGCATGATGGTCAGGCTCTTATAGAAATTTTTTAAAAATCTTGAAGTTGAGGCAGAATATTGGCTAAAGTATGTTTGTGATACTAGGCGCTGGTCTCGGGAGAAATAACTACCTACTGACACTGGATGTCATAATACAAATGTAAATAGCAAGTTATAATAATCATGTTATAGAAATGTTAAGAATTAGTTCTAAATTTATTTAAGCTCGATTGCATCAAAAGCTTGAGGCTTACTGAGACACTCTTGAGTGTGTTTCCTGGGTAGAACCAGAGCATAAGTGTATCCAACAATATTGAAAGGCAACTAACACGCGCAGTCCTGGGTAGAACCAGAGCATAAGTCTATCCAATAATATTGAAAGGCAACTAACACGCGCAGTGTGATGACATCATTTTGTTAATTTACATGTACATGATGTCAATTGACGTTTTAGTGTTGTGTTCATTCAATGTCTTTTGTTTTCTTTCGACATTAAGACAAAAACAAATGCAACAAGAAATGTGTCCACACGACACGGATGCCCCCAACTCCAACTTTGTCACTACATAAAAGCATAACCGTGTAAGTGACCCCGTGNCAATGCTACAGAGAACGGCAGAATATTGTATGTCCTTCCAATGCTACAGAGAACACCAGAATATTGTATGTCCTTCCAATGCTACAGAGAACGGCAGAATATTGTATGTCCTTCCAATCTGAAGCTACACAGAACGGCAGAATATTGTATGTCCTTCCAATGCTACAGAGAACGGCAGAATATTGTATGCCCTTCCAATCTGAAGCTACACAGAATGGCAGAATATTGTATGTCCTTCCAATGCTACAGAGAACGGCAGAATATTGTATGTCCTTCCAATGCTACAGAGAACGGCAGNCCGTATTTTATACGGGCGTATAAAAAATAAAAGGGAAATATATCCCAGAGTCAATTTTCTTTAACAAATATAGGAATAACTAAGTTATTTTTATTAATATTGTTTATATTTATATATTAATATATATTTCAGCTTTTAAACCTTTTTTCTGCATCCATCTGTTACTGAGTTGTGCCTTTGCTACAGTAACGCCATTTGTATAGCAAACAGCATGGTCTGTTTACATAGAGATAGGGTGTTGTTGCATGCAAAAAAACAACTGACTTTTCTTAGTATGAAAGGGGAATAATTATGCTAAATTACAGGTCAGCGTTATTAGCCTTTCTCAGAGACCAAAAATGATGAGACAAAAGACATGCATGAAGTTTAAAATTGCAGGTCAGAGTTATAGAACTAGTAATTTATCTCACATTGTGACCCCAAACACATGTCAAGTTTACTTATGAAAAACCTACGAGTAAAACCAAGTTAAAACGATATTTTTGATACAATATTGTTTGTCCATTGATAAAAAATTGAAGCATGAGTTAAACAATCTATGCCGCGTGGCCTGAGAGACTTAACATTTATTTTCGGCCTAAACTGCTGGTTATTGTTACTGCTTTACCTTACAGCAGTTTATCAGGCAATGTTTAAACAAGTTAAGACTTGGCAAACAAAATATTAGTGACAAGAGAATGCCATTAGCAAAAATGGCACTCAATATGAAAGCAATGTAAACTGCTTGTAAAACAATGACCACACACACTGATTGATCAATGTAAAATGGAAAATAAATCTGACAGAAACTTCACGTAATTGCTGTGTCAACTGTGGGAAAGCTGTTATTGGGCACGTCCACCTTTAAATATATATATATAGGTCATAGTTCATCAATCTTGGGTGGTTTATGCTTGTTAAATCCATTTTCGTTTCGAAAATAACAGGAAAATGTACTTGAATGTGATTGCTTTTACATCTTCATAAATTTTGATGACTTTGAATGCCTATTTGTTTATATTTAATGTAGATCATCTGTACAGTTCAAAGATGGTCAATTAATGTTGTACAATAAATCTTGTTTTTGCCGTAATGCCTAGCAAATCCATACTTCATCTTGATGATCAATCAGCGTTTTCTATGTAATTTGGTATAAAGCATTAAACTTAAATCCAATTTATTTTTCAGGAAGCTACTAACATACTTAAACTCTCGCCAAAAACTAACAACACGTCGAAACATTTTTAACGTTTTGAAAATGAACTATGAAAAAGCTTTGAAGTTTTGCAACCAGTGCCTAGAAATGAAATTGATTGGGACAAATGTATATTATGCCAGGAAGTCACAGAAGATACATTGCAGTGTCCCACAACTTCAAGGAAAACAAAAGCTCACAAAGAACAATACTACAGGTTATTGGAAGATGATATCAGAAATTACTCTAAATTAAATGATGTTCCATTACATAATAGATTTGTTCAGTAAGAGCAGGATGGATTCACACTTTCAGATGCTTTCTGTACATATCATGCAAAGTGGCATAAGCTTTGTAGACGGTACACTGGAAAGACCAACGCTAAAAGGGCTGCTAAACGTAAAACTGACAGCGATGCATCACAGCAAGTTACACCTGCGACATTGACCCGTTTGAGCACCGGAGCTGCTGCGAAAAAGTGAAATAGGTGAATGCTTCTACTGTGGAGACAGCAATGCAATCTCCATCAAGTATCAACATTTAAAATGGACACAAGTGTTAGGAAATATGCAATTGAGTTACAAGATACTGTTCTTTTGGCCAAGTTAAGTGTGTGATATCTCAAGAGGCAGTGTATCATTTGAAATGCTACAGAGAACAGCAGAATATTGTATGTCCTTCCAATGCTACAGAGAACGGCAGAATATTGAATGTCCTTCCAATGCTACAGAGAACGGCAGAATATTGTATGTCCTTCCAATGCTACANATTGCTGTGTCAACTTTGGAAAGCTGTTATTTGGCACGTCCACCTTTAAATATATATATTTATATTTATATTATGCTTGTTAAATCCATTTTCGTTTCGAAAATAACAGGAAAATGTACTTGCCTGTGATTGCTTTTACATCATCATAAATTATGATGACTTTGAATGCATATTTGTTTATATATGTGATGTAGATCATCTGTACAGTACAAAGATGGTCAATTAATGTTGTACAATAAATCTTATTTTTTGCCGTAATTCCTAGCAAATCCATACTTCATCTTGATCATCAATCAGCGTTTTCTATGTAATTTGGTATACAGTATAGCATTTAAGTAAAATCAAATTTATTTTTCAGGAGGCTACTAACATACTTAAACTCTCGCCAAAATCTAACACAATGTCGAAACATTTAAAACTTATTGAAAATGAACTATGAAAAGCATTGAAGTTTCGAAACCAATACCTGGACATGAAATTGATTTGGACAAATATGAAGTATGCCAGAAATTCACAGAAGATCCATTGTAGTGTCCAGCAACTTCAAGGAAAACAAAGGCTCATTAAGAACAATACTACAGGTCATTGGAAGATGATATCAGAAATAACTCTAAATTAAATGATGTTCCATTACATAATAGATTTGTTCAGTTAGAGCAGGATGGATTCACACTTTCAGATACTTTCTGTACAAATCATGCAAAGTGGCATAAGCTTTGTAGACGGAACACTGAAGAGACCAAAGCTTAAAGGGCTGCTAAACGTAAAGCTGGCAGCGATACATCACAGCAATTAACTCATGCGAAATTGACCCGTTTGAGCACCGGAGCTGCTGCGAAAAGTGAAATAGGTAAAAGCTTCCTCTGTGGAGATAGCAATGGAAATCTCCATCAAGTATCAACATTTGAAATGGACAGAAGTGTTAGGAAATATGCACTTGAGTTACAAGATACTGTTCTTTTGGCCAAGTTAAGTGTGGGAGATATGATATCTCAAGTGGCAGTGTATCATTTGAAATGCTACAGAGATCTTTTTCATCGAAAACTCAAAGAGTCTGTCAATACACCATAGAAGAAAAACAAATTCATGGCATCGCACTAGCTGAATTGCTAAATTACATAGAAGATACTCATTCAGACTCAGATGTGATACCAGTTTTCAAATTATCAGATCTTTCAAAGATATATAAAACTAGAGTAGAGCAATTAGTGAAAACAAGTAACATTTATATACACCCAACAAAACTAAAACATAGAATATTGGCAAACAATTCTGAGCTACAGGCTTATAACCAAGGTCGCGAAACATTGATAGTGTACAATAATGACATTGGTGATGCTTTAAAGCAAGCTACTGAACATGATTTTGATATAATTCTTGCAAAGGCAGCAAACATTATTCGCAAAGACATGTTTAGCCAAGAAAAGTATGTTTTTAAAGTGAGACTGCACGATTTTGTCAAATATTTATGAATTTATATAAAATGTGTAAAAAAAACAACGTATTATACATATTTTCAATATAAATAAAAATAAAAGTTAAGAAGAACATGTGTCGAAAAATGCGAAATAAGCCAGATATTAAAATCTGAAATCGAAAATGGCTGGAAGTCGAATTTGCCAGCATATATATCATGNTTCAACGACAGCCCAAGGATCTTTCCACGGAACAGGGATATCTAGTTTTCAACACCCACACATTGAGTGTGCTGGATGGAACAGAGATATGCATACTATAGAAAATTCTGCCTCAACAGAAACTGGACTTAAACAGTTACCTAGTGTTTACAGATGTGTCCCGCCAGTTGGTATTACAAATAAACAACAAACTATTCCTGCTAGTTCTAACAGTCTGACAAGAGTTGCCTGTGAAAATATTCCAGCTGCTATTTGATCTGAGTATATGTAAGCTACATTTAAATAAGTTAGTGTAATATCTAAATAAAAGAAAATCCTAAGTACCGGTAAAAAATGTTCGAACGTATATATAATGCACTATACATAACAGTTCTCATAAAAATATCACAGAATAGCAGATACAAATCTTAAACAGTAAATGTAAAACTATGCAAGTAGAATATGTATAGACATATCACAGCATAACATAATAAAAATGTATCACAAAGAAATATGATTTTTAAACAGGTTAAAGGGACCTTTAGTCCTAAAGGTGTCTCTAAGCAGAAAAAAGAAATTGTGTTTTTTAAAACACAATTGTTCGTTATTTTCTAAGCTTTATGTATCATGTCAAGTGGGAGCAATGGTCTTATGGTAGGACGCAGGCTTAGGGATCGAGAGGTCCAGGGTTCGAATCCCGCCCCGACCACTGAAATTTCCTTGAGCAAGAAATTTATCCCACATCTGCTCCTCTCCACCCAGGTGTATAAATGGGTATCTGTGAGGGAAATAAGCCGTGCTGTGGCTGCATACTGCGCCAAGATAACGGACGACTTATGACCCAGTGATCAGGGCTAAAATGTAAAGCGCCTCTGAACGCACATCTCGAGTGTGAAAAAGAATGCTAAATAAATGTGGTATAAAAAAAGTACGAGAAGGTGATCTTGAAGAGTTCTTTGCTCATGAAAACACTAATTTTCCACCATCATTGTCACAGTTCAGAAAGTTAGGTTTGGGTACAAAATCTAACTTAATCAGTTGTCTTGAAAACAACATTCCATCTCCACTTCAGCAACCAGAGCATTGATAATAGATGGTCAATATGCTTAAGCCAACAGGGTATTTAACTTTCAATGACTATGCAGAAAGTGTGTTTGTACCTTATTTGGAAAGGACGTCAGGCAATATAAACAGAGTTAACGTTGTATGGGATGTATATATTGCTGACAGCCTTAAGGAGTCTACACGATCAACCAGAGCGAAAGGCATTAGATGAAGAGTACTACCTGACTCACGCATCCCTAAAAACGGGGATTCTTTTCTTAGGATAGACGAAAATAAAACAGAGTTATTTGAGTACCTTGCAAACACGTGCACTGAAATTTCACCTAAACCAATGCAAATTATATCAACCATATGTCAAGACATAGTTTCAAACCAGCAATATGAACTCACCAACACGTTGGCACCATGTTCCCATGAGGAAGCTGACACAAGAACAATACTACATGTGTCTGTTGCTGCCTCACATGCCCTCAGAAAGGTAACTGGCAAGAATTTGCGATACATATTTTTTCATGCTATAGTGAGCTTTATAGGTGAAAACAAGGCAAGGGCGTTGCCAGCATTTCATGCATTCACTGGCTGCGACCAAACCTCTCCTTTTTTAGGGAAAGGCAAGAAATCAGCATGGGAAACTTGGATGAGCTGTGATGAGGTTACTTAAGCATTGAAAACAATACGTTCAGCACCGTCTTCTGAAATGCAAGACCTTGAACGCTTCGTTGTTCTTCTGTACGATAAAACTAGTGGTTCTGCCAGTGTGAATGAAATCGTAAAAGGTTATTCACACAGAAAGGAAGATCTATTGAAAACATCCGTCCTTCAAAAGCGTCCCTATAGAACACATTAAGCGCGTTGTTTATCAAGCAGGATTCTGTTGGGGCCAGGCATTAATTTTATCACCTGATCTTCCAAGTCCAGCTGAGTGGGGATGGGTGAAAAACAAAGAACAGCACTGGACACCTTTCTGGTAAGCCCTACACCAGTCATCGGCTTCCTGTCAAGTGTTGTTAAGATGTAACTGTAAGCCAGTTAAAGGATGTCGTGGCAGATGCAAGTGCAAAAGGGACGAAATGCTATGCACAGCCCTTTTTCAGTTTGGCGGTAATTGTGACAGAGATTGAGATACTTGGCTGATTACAACAATAATTATTCTATTGCATACCCAGAGACAGCAAATAAGTGTACTAAGATTTTGGGATTTAACATTCAATTACACTAACAAATATCCTGAAAATATTGTTTGTTTAATACTTAATTATGTGACTGGGTAGAAATATCTCTATGCTTGTCTTGCTGATATGATTTAAATATAAAATATGCTGCATCAATATAAATGTAAACATTTTTAAAATTGACATTTTTTATCTTGGAAGAATTTTCATATCAATATTAGGAAAATAGATAATTTTTAACAGTCAGAGTTTTCAGTTGCGGCCATTTTAAGTTTGTCAATCATCACATGCAGCATGTAATTGCTGCTTGCTGACATATCAACTGAACAACCAAAAAATACCATTCTTTTAAGATATTTTACACTATTTATTGTATTTTTGCAGCATTGTTTGACAAATTGTTACTGTACATAGCAAATAAAACGATTTTGACGGCCATTTTGAAAATGGCCGATAAATCAGCCATCTTGAATGTGACAGTTGGTTCCTTATGTTTTTACAATTAGATATGACCCAGTGTCATTTATACTAAGTTTTGTGCTTTAATGGCACGATTTCTTGGGTTTCGGCGTTATGCTGTAAAGAATAAAATATATGGAAATGAAAGAAAGGGAGGTAATTAAAAAAGAAGACTATAAACAGTTACTGTTCTTGATCACTGTATTTTTCCTTAAACTCATCTATTCATTTTACAGTGATTACTTCAGTGTTCAAATTAAAATATTATTGTAAAATTGTAAAAAAAAAAAATGAAATTAAATAAAGGGAGATAATTCAAAAACTATGGCTGATAAAGTTATGGTTCATATTCACTGCACTTCTCCTAGTTGCCATCTGTTTATATTTTTAGTTTCAAGTAAATTCCTTCAGTAGATTTAGAGTTCAGCTCCGGACAAAAATTTACTTTGAAATTAAATAAAGGGAGATAATTAAAAAAACTAAGGTAGATAGTTATGGTTCTTAGTCACTGCACTTCTCCTACTTGCCATCTGTTTATATTTCAAGTAACTGTTACCTTGACCAATACAACCCAAACTTAAAATGTAAGCAACATTCCATTGATCTATATCATGTGTTGTAATTAGATTTTTTATTGAAATATGTGGTATTTAGTTACTTAATATTGTTTAAACGCTACAAACATGTAGCGCGCGAAACATCACGTGACGAGGTCATGACCTGTCGGTAACAGGGAGAGGGCTTCTTGGTCAGTCGCGCGGTTTTCTTCCTTGGAATTGCTTGGCATTATTTGCTTGTGATGAAAATTTAAAATACACGTGATTATAATGACCAGATAAACAATGGGAAGTTAAAGAAAACAGAAATACTAGATGAAAATTAAATTGAGGAAGCGTTTAATTTTGATTCCTGGTGTTTACAGCTACAACTTTCTAGGAAAGTTACCCAGATACTTCTGCAGGAAGACATTGTGACATGATCGTTATAACAGAGAGCGATCTCAAACAAATAGGATTTATACCCTTTCCATGCCAGACAAAAAAATATCTGAAAAACGGTCAGATTTAAAGAGAACACTAAATTGTAAAGATTACTATGCGCCAAAAAAAAAAGGAAAAAAGGTCAAGGTCATCACTGGAGATGATGTGTGCATAATTTTGCTCTCCAAANGCCCAGTGCTCATCAAACTGAGAAATAACTCAATAAAATCTTCAATAATGAAGAAACGGGCACCAATAAAGAATGGCGGATACAAACTTGTCGATGACGTCACTAAGCCCAACCAGGGACTTATCAGCAGGCTCCACTTACATCCAGATATCGAAAGTGCCTGGTATTTTAATGGTGCGGTGTACGGGCAAACTGTCAGGGATGAACGTATTAAATTTGACATCTATGACAATGTGACTGGTGTAATAGAAAAATTAAGGCAGTACAGACGTAATGGCATGCAAAGCCGCAAGAAGACACTAAAACATTACAAAAGACATGGTATGTTGTTTACTTTGGAGAAAAATAACAGTTAGACTATCTACAGATTACTTGGACATTCATAACTAGTCTTATGTTGTTGTTTATGTGTTATTATATCATTCAATTTATTATAAAAGTCTGCTTTTCAGAATTTAATATATTAGAATGTCTTAAAACATTCTCACCATTTGTTAACTTACTAAAACAATTCCAAAATCTAACTTATGTATACATGTAAAAATTATTTTAAGGAAGATAATTTACAAACAATGTCGAGCACCAATCAAGTTTATTCATTGTGCTTTAATATGTAATTGATCTTTAAAAAATCACAAAAAATGAAGGGAACTATATGGCATCATCACATGTATGCATGTACATAAATTTATGAAACAGACTATACAATGTAAATTGACCTACTTGTTGCTGTGATTACAGTCTGTACAAATATTCGAATGGATACCCCAAATATAAACAAGTATATAGTCTTTATCAATATATATTTAAACACATGAGGATTGAAAAAGCAACAAAAAAAAATAATAAAAAAAATGAAATTGTATACACACGCTTATAAAACAATAATGGCCCACAACACCTTTCAATCTTTTTTTCTAATTAATACTATTAGACACTATTTTCTTTCATTTGTTCGTTTATATTATTTGTTACTGGCTGTTAAGACGTTTACATGCATGATTTTTCCATTGAAAATGTGGGATAATGTTCATTGGAGTTGTTTTTCTTTCAAATAGAGGGCCGTCTACAAAATACACACATATTCATGTACATTTTGTATGAACTAAATTGGCATCTCACATTGAGAAATCTTAACCGTAAAAAACAGTTTTTACAAGTAATGTACTTACAAATAAACAGTATGTGTTTAAAAATCGCAAAGGCGATGTAGTACATATTTCTTGTAAAACATAACGCACGGCATGATTTTATAGACAGCCCTCCTCTTGAG
>VMBQ01007940.1:0-42262 GCA_007657795.1 Dreissena rostriformis
TAGAAAACCACTGCCCGTTACCTCACCCTGAAATTAATAGAAACAACAAGAAAAACATTTTGGCTATTAATAATTCACCCCCATTCCTCTGTCTCAGCTTATAATATCAACAAAACAAGCCTTGTATGTAGTATTTTTTTCTAAAATTGTCACAATTTGCGAGGCGTTTTTGGTGACATTGGTGAACTTTCATGTATTTCGCACACTTAAATAGAAATTAATGGTAGTACTTTTTGTGCTGTGTTTAAATCACTTACAACAGACCCCTGGTTATGGATTAGTTCACGACACGAAAGAAACGGCGTGGCGTTTGAGACAATATAGTTATTTTGTATGAGCGTTCTGTACCTGCCGTAATCTCATGGACGAACTATCAATTTAATTAGTATGTGTTTCATATATTTGCTAAACAATATTTCTGAAATTAATGTGACTAGGAAATATAAATCTTATTTTCATTACTAGAAGTAAGATAACAATGAACACTAGTGCAATAACTTGCCATAGCACTAGTGCAACCACATGGAATGGAAGTTTTAATCTATCAACTGTTACTTTAACTGGTACTTTAAATTCGATTATACTAATTGAACATTTAACAATGTTTAAAGATTTAGATGAACACTTAGTTAAGCTTTACACTAAAGAGCGAATTTTATGTGTTTCATTTACTACCAGAAGCACAAAACAATTTCGCCGCCTGATGCTAACAATATTATAAATAGCATGCCTAATGGAGCAGGAAGGTAATGTAGCACAAGGTGGCCATTTGGTTTACCTTTGTGAAAACGTTAATCATGATAACAAATTATATCCGAGCATATGTTTGCTAAAAGTGCATCGACATGCGCATAAAGGAAACGTTTTCATCGTGTAATTAATTTCAATTATCTTGACACATGGCCTACAAACACCATACAAACCGAGGATGAAAACAGCAAATAAAACAACCTGCCTTATATGAAAAAAACACGTTATATTGTGCGTAGTGGTTTGTTGCTTGCACATTAATTCAAAACATGACCCTGTTTTACAATGATACAGTGATGAAGAAAGAGGTCAAACTTCAATTTGACCTTATTAAAGTATGTATATATATATATATTTATTTATTCCAGTCTCATCCATATACATGATTTTATAAATACATGTATACAGCCATTCTATAAGAATTATAAGAGACTATAANAGCAGTTTCGGCATAAATAATATATTAAAAAAGAAATAAACACCGATGTTCGCAAAAGTAAAATAAACGTCTTCAGTGAACAAATACAATTTGGGCTGAATACAATAATGTTGGGCCGCATAAAGGCTTTTCTATACCACTGACATCGAGTGTCACACTCAAGTGAGAGTGAACCTTCGGCGTTGAACAATAAAACAACTTTTGCAGTTTGAACATTGTATTTGTTAAACACTAATGGATGTACAAAATATCACGGATAGAGGGAATGTCGTAAATAAAGAAAGTTTAAGTTGAAAATATTTCAATGTATAATACATTTGTCCCTTTGTCAGGGTACTAAGTTTCAACTCGTTCACTAGATGGTATGTGTTTGTACTATATTTATATTCAATGAGTGTTCTGATAATATTTTCGTCTACTAATTGTGTAATGGATTCTTTGAAGGCATTTAAGTCGCAGAAAACTGAACAAAATGCATGTGCGTTAAGTGTCATCCCAGATTAGCCTGTGCAGTCCGCACAGGCTAATCCGGGACGACACTTTCCGCCTAAACTGGATTTTTGCTAAGAAGAGACATCATTTAAACGAAAAATCCCATAAAATCGGAAATTGTCATCCCTGATTAGCCTGTGCGGACTGCACAGGCTAATCTAGGGTGACAATTTACACACAAGCATTTTGCCCAGTTTTCTCAGAACACGCCACATTTACGTGATTGTACTGATTAAAACATCTCATGCCTTAATAACTTACGTTCCAAGCAATGGAAGATGGACTTCTGATTTGACAACATCACAATTATGTTATGGAACCCTCTGTTGGATGTTTGTACCATAATATAATAATGTTTTAGGGTTTCTATAATCTTATCTTGTTTCAGTGATGTATGGGAGAATCATTATTTCACGTTTCTAGACACATTCTCTTCCATTATTTATGATTGTATAAATGGGAATGCCAAAAAACTGAATATGAAGTTGGAAGAGTTTCGCTTCACTAATGCATGCTCTTTTCTCAACATAATAAGGGTATAAGCTCTAACTGTATCAAAACTATATATTTAATGTAAGTTTCAGATTTTACACCCTTACAGAGGAGGATAGTTGTTAAGACGCCGCGACGTTTTGGTTTTGGGTTGTCACGGACGAATACTTACACACAACTTCAGTTTCCTTAGTGGTATATTTATGACTTGCATTGTCAGAATGGGGTGTATTGTTGCGTGAAATTTCGTGGTACTTTTGAAATTGTGACTCTGCAAACTTAAATGTTCTTTACAATTTTGACTACTTTCATCTTGTATAAAGGTTATTGTCTGATCTAAAAAGTTTATTTCATGCATAGGTCGAACAATTAATTCATTGACACATGCTTTAAAAAAGGTTCCTCTCTTGCTGGTGCAGCTGAAATTTATCTTTTTCATTAAACTTTTAATTCTTGATGTTATACTGATCTTACATTATTCCAATATTGTAAATTTCGTTATACAATTTAGCAGCACCTGAATACATTATGAGATCATCAGCGTATTGATTTAGCAAATCTTATGCTTACATGTTTGTATTTCTTCCACGTCGTGATTTGATTAGTGACCATACGAGTTAAACAATTCAGTGCGTATATTCATTTGAAAAAACTGTCAACTCATTGAAATCAAATAAAAAATGCTTTGGAAAGTTATCAATAAACCTTAACCTAATAGTGCATGTTATAAACGTACGTCTTCCTCCACATCTCACATTTGCACCAGTTACATATGCGATCTAGTATCAGGTGTCTAAAATAGACAAAGGAAAGAAAAAATAAGTTTAAAAAAAGGAACATAACACACTTTCACTTTGGTTTTCTTCGAAAACCATGTTCAATGACACGTCTACGCTATTTATACATGTTCATAAGAAAGTAACGGTTATACTTATTTATATTTATTGAACATGTATAATTGCTTTGTTACATAAATGAAGGTGTTGTATTTTTGCTTCATTGAAAAATCCATCGATTGCGCTCAATAAGTTAGGACTCTAGAGATACTCAGACGGAGAGACATACATATATATTTCTATGTTTCATTCAACCTAGGTGCGTTTGGGTTTGTCTTGGCGTCAAACAGATTTGTTTTACCCCATACATGCCTAGTGTCTACAAAAAGGCCTAGGCAAACAGCGTAGACCCAGATGAGACGCCGCATAATGCGGCGTCTCATCAGGGTCCACGCTGTTTGCTTAAAAGAATGTCTGTGAGAAATATTCTAAATATAGAAATAAATATACCAGACATCTCTAATTTTGAAAATAAATTGATCCAATTTAAAAGGATGGGAGAGTCCACTCGGCATAAATGGGTTAAACGAATATCAGACATCTTTGTCTCTAAATAATGGCTCTATCAATCAGATCTATTTACATCGTATATCTAAGCCAACATATAGTGGACATCGTTTGGCCTGCCAAGAATCTGATCGTTGATTGTAATAAAAAAAAGAGGAGGTACTTGTTTCTCGGTACTTGATTTTTAAGTTTATTTTACTCCAAAAATAATAAATACGGCGCAGCACTTTCAGTAATTAACACAACTTAATTGGTGATGTATTGTATACCGAATACATAGACTTGAGTTTTCTCATTTATCCATGCAGACTGGAACTTGTCTCTCATTAATTGTTTACGTAATCTAAGAATAAACCATCATGCTCAGTTTTCATTTACACGCATACCAAACATGTACTGCTGTGTTGCCGAAACACCCAGCTGACATCCGTTAAACACAACTGAGAACATTACCGTCAAAATTAATATCACTGTGTGCGAACATTCGAATGAATCAATCGTTTTAGGCAAAGTTCAATCTTTTTTGTCGATATGTTTTCAGACATTATTCATACACATATTTGCAATTGAAACATTTGTATGATGTGGTTTGGGTTCTTAATATAGCAATTGACAACTGAGGGAATTTTTGTGAAACGTGGTGGCAATATTTGTAGTACTCAATGTGTTTTGTGTATGCAAATTCGTTGTCATCTTTATATTAACTATGTCGCGGATAGTGTTTCCGAAAATGGTTGGTTTATCATTGAAACAAGCACAGGATAAACAGCTAGGCTTTGTTTGAGCACCATATACAACGAAATTGTGTT
The DNA here is from genome assembly GCA_007657795.1 of Dreissena rostriformis. Lineage (NCBI taxonomy): Eukaryota > Metazoa > Mollusca > Bivalvia > Myida > Dreissenidae > Dreissena > Dreissena rostriformis. The sequence continues at coordinate 4,326 of VMBQ01007940.1, forward strand.
TTACTATAATCTACTGCATAAATTATGCTGAAAGTACATGTACGTGTTTCACTCTCTTGCATACTGGTTACATGTAATGCACCTCTGTACTGGGCTCAGATAGTAGCCCCATGCCTCATGCAGAAACAATACAATAACATTCAAGACATGCATCTCCTTTTCATGGATACAAATCATTCTATAGTGGTCAATGAAGCATTTCTTTACCGAGATTCATCTAATAAACCATAACGTGTACGGTATCATGATTGAATTAAGACACCCTGCCTTCCAATAGATGTGTCGGTTGGGCACGATACCTGCAATCCTTCGTATTTTAGTGCCCGATGCGAAACACCTAATTCGCTGCACATATCTGTAACATCTTTGAGTCTCTCAAGAACGATTAGTTTGAAATTCAGGCGTATCGTTGCCTAGAGCCTGCGACCCCTGGACTGTGAAACCAATTAATATATCTATAATAAGCTAACATGTTGATTCGCGCAGCGTAGTGCCAACGCACAGCACGGTTACAATCCAATTAGCCGCAATATAGATTTATTCCCCAGATACAAATATATTCAACCTATTACTTCATGACTTGAAAATAGATCCCAGCAAATGTTACTACTCGTCAGACAATTACGCATCGAGCATTCATTTTATTTAATATTTGTGTTTAAAGAAAGCGTATACATCGAAAGTTAAAAAGAATAAAATGTACGCTTAACGGACCTTGTCAGTTTGGAAAAAATGCTAAATTAAAAAAAAGGCTTAAAGTGGCTTGGGAAATGAATGTACACATTTTATTCGAATATGCATGTTCGTATTAATTGTTTTTTATCAAACTACAACATTTTATTAACACTTCATAGGATAAACCGCGCGTTAACCAATGCTTAATTATATTGAGTAAAGTTACTGTTTACCAATGGTAAACATTTCATCAATACGAGAATAAAGACCGAAAACCAAAGATTGTTTTATTAAATATTGTTACTTGCGTTTCGTGATTTGCCTAACGAAAAGTATCCTGTATAATATGGCATCTGTTATTAGAGTTTTAACACAAATGTGAGCCATGCAAACACATACCTCATGGTTCGTCCTGACTTACCATATCGTTTCCTGACTAAAGAATCACCTGGTTAAAGCATAACTGAATTGCGTTATGCAAGCGATCATAAATGCAAATTAATGTAATAACAATAGGTGAGTGTCGAATAATTGTGTAGTGGAACAACGACAAAAATATAATACATTGATACTAAATGGTATTGGCTCCTATATGCGTTCGATCCGATTCGTTTGAATAAGTGAAAAAGGTAGTAATATTTGTCTGTCTATACTTACTTCGGTTTGCAGTACACTGTGTGTTCATCCTTTTCGTTATATATTCAACATTGAATAGAATGGTTAATAGCTCTTCTTAATAAAGTATTTTAAGCATTGCCAGAAATAATGTTTAATATATATAATGAACCTGTAACATTCACTCTAAATGTGCAATGTTAAACAGCTAATGGAATTTTTTAATTGAATTGTCAATTTTTTAGACGCATATATTCCTCGACTGTTTTACATTTTACACAGCATTTCAAATTGATAATACATTAGTTATGCACGAATGATCACGGGATATTCAGTTGAAGTCATTAAGAATATGACATCACAGTTTGTTTTTTTCTCTCTCTCTCTTTTATCGAGTATTTCGCGCATGTCAATGTTTTATAAATGTTGCCTGTGTAAGCTTCATATACGGAACAAACACGATGCACTTGTAGCCCCATGTTGTATGTTCCACAAAACTGTTTTTTTTTTGTTTTTTTTTATATATATATATATAGAAAACCACTGCCCGTTACCTCAACCTGAAATTAATAGAAACAACAAGAAAAACATTTTTTGGCAATTTATAATTCACCCCCTTCCTTTGTCTCAGCTTATAATATAAACAAAACAAGCCTTGTATGTTGTCTTTTTTCTAAAATTGCCACAATTTGCGAGGCGTTGTTGGGGACATTTGTGAGTTTTCATGTATTTCGCACACTTAAATGGAAATTAATGTTAGTGCTTTTTTGTGCTGTGTTTAAATAACTTACAACAGACCACTGGCTATGGATTAGTTCACGACACGAAAGAAACGGCGTGGCGTTTGAGACAATATAGTTGTTTGTATGGGCGTTCTGTACTTGACGTAATCTCTTGAAAGAACTATCAATTTAATTAGTATGTGTTTCATACATTTGCTATACAATATTTCTGAAATTAATGTAACTAGGAAATATAAATCTTATTTTCATTACTAGAAGTAATATAACAATGAACAATGGTGCAATAACTTTCCATAGAACTAGTGTAACACCATGGGATGGAAGTTATAATCTATCAACTGGTACTTTAACTGGTACTTTAAAATCGTTTATACTAATTGAATATTAAACATGTTTAACGATTTATATGAACACTCAGTTAACCTATACACTTAAGAGCGAGTTTAATGTGTTTCATTTACTACCAGAATCACAAAACAATTTCGCCGCCTGATGCTAACAATATGTGTCGTGTTCTGAGAAAACTGGGCATAATGCATGTGCGTAAATTGTCATACCAGATTAGCCTGTGCAGTCCGCACAGGCTAGTCAGAGACGACAATTTCCGCCTTAACTGGATTCTCGCTAAGCAGAGACAGTATTTAAACGAAAAATTCCATAAAAGCGGAAATTGTCGTCCCTGATTAGCCTGTGCGGACTGCACAGGCTAATCTGGGATGACAATTTACGCACAAGTATTATGCCCAGTTTTCTCAGAACACGACACATATTATAAATAGCATGCCTCAATTGAGCAGGAAGGTAATGTAGCACAAGGTGCCCATTTGGTTTACCTTTGTGAAGACGTTAATCATCACAAATTATATCCGAGCATATGTTTGCTAAAAGTACATCGACATGCGCATAAAGGAAACGTTTTCATCGTGTACTTAGATTCAATTATCTTGTCACATGGCCTGCAAAAACCATACAAACCGAAGATGAAAACAAAAAATAAAACAACCTGCATTTATGAAAAAAAACTGTTATATTGTGCATAGTGGTTTGTTGTTTGTGCATTTATTCAAAACATGACCCTGTTTAACAACGATACAGTGCTAAAGAAAGAAAGTCAAACTTCAATTTGACCTTATTAAAGTATGTTATAAACTGAAACAAATTTAAGCCACGTTGGCCTTTATCAGGGTTTCTATTACAAACGGGCAATTACCAACGATGGCGTTCATTAATAACTGTCCATACAATCGTTTTGTGTATTGAACGCTATTTAAATAATTATGCGTTCTTGTGATTGATTTTTTTTTATAAACATAACACTTTTATGACTTCATCAAAGTAGTTACGAACATCCATGGGAAATTGAATACATTCCAATTCAATGTATTTTAAATACAATATTACACAATAATTGCTGTTCAGTCTTTTAGAAAAAGTAACTTTTAGTTTAAATACACAACTCGAAAATGGAATCTCCACAAATTGTAATAAATAATCATTGTTTTTGACAAGACTCAGTTTTCAGTAAGAAATTATATAAAATAAGGTTTGATCAATTCAGCTTTCAGAATTATAAAACTGAATGTATGTGAGTGTGTAAAAGCCGGCACTAAAAATCAGACTGAAGTCGAATTATTAATAGAAAAACAGGATGATACTTCTGGGTTGTTTGCGAATATATGAAACTTGGCAAATACCTTTAAATAGCTTTTCTAAGCTTCAGATGGTATATTCACGTCTGACATGGAAGAAACCTGTTCTATGAGCGAAAATGCTCTTGCCGGACAGTCTAAAACACTATAGAGAACACACCAATGTTTTCAATAAACATAATAAACATAATATTTATATATTTTCACAGAAAGAAAAACACACAAACAAATATGAAAATGCAACTGTTGAGGTTAATAGATATGCAAGCAAATGAACCATCTGTGATATTATGAAGGAAAACAACATACTAATGCGTACCAACAACTGAACGTCACTTGTGTTACCACTTGTAAAACATTTATGGTATTAATTTGTCCACATGCTCTCCTAATAAATTGATATTTTGATAAAAAAAAAAACAAAAAAAAAAAAAAAAAATCTTTTTTGGAAAGAAGTTTCTTATGACTTATGANGCCATTTTAGAAACGCTGTTCCAACAGGTGTCCGCACAACCGCACACATGTATGCAATCCTTTGTTACAATATGTAGTGTATATCCGGTGTAGATGTGTGCATCGTGTATATTTTCATCATGTCGAATTTACAACTACTCTGAATTTACCAGCCTTCGCAAAAAAAAATAGTAATAAGTCTAACTATAGACACATATAGACAATCCCACAAATCGATACCTCCCGGATTACCCGCCCCTGAATACTCTCGCGCGCCTCCAAAACGGTACTGAAGAAATAAACATGGACCTATATATGTTTGTATAGGTCCCTACGCAAAACAAGGAAGCGAAACGGTTTTATCGAATATATTTGAGGATTTAAAGAGTTTCTGTTATCGATCTGACAACCACATAATAGTTCGTGTTTTTTTTTAAAATANCTCGGTTGACTGATCTTTGTAAATGAACACTTTGCAATATTTTTTGGCGTCTTTTAATTTACGTTTAGCGTTGAGGATTATCTTCTGTTCTTCTGCTGCTTGAAGAGTAGCGATGACTATTCCATCACCGCCATCACTAGACTTTCTGAGGGTGTTAAGAATGGTGATTGATTTGATTCTTAAGCCATCACTAATCAGAGAGTTTACTTTAGAATTAAGGTTTTCTCCATCATGGAAGGGTAAGCCCTTTATCACAAAGTTACAATCCCTTTTGTTGTTGTCACTGACTACAGAGTGTACATGATTTTGTGTGACATCAGAAATTGAGTTCATTTTTGCTTCTTTTTCAGCGATATCCTGGTGCAAATCACTCTTTAAGTCTTGTATTTTGTCATCACACTCTTTCGGAGGTTTTTCATCTCGGTGTTCATACGTTTGTCAATGACACCAGCCATTTTATGCACCAATTTATTTTCTAGTGAATGTTCGAGTTTGTCTATTCTACTGTAGATGTTGTCTGTTAGCGAATCGAGATTTCCAGATAAGCGTTGGACCATTCTCGTTAAATTTAAAATTTCAATTCTGAGCCCTGTGTCTCTGTTTTTAACAAGTATGTTTTAAACTGAAACAAATTTAAGCCACGTTGGCCTTTATCAGGTTTTCTGTTACACACAGGCAATTACCAACGATGGCGTACATAAATAACTGTCCATACAATCGTTTTATGTATTGAAAGCTATTTAAATAATTATGCGTTCTTGCTCTTGATTTTTTTTTTATAAACATAACACTAAACCCTTTCGGGATGTATTATGACTTCATCAAAGTAGTTACGAACATCCATGGGAAATTGAATACATTCCAATTCAATGTATTTTAAATCCATTATACACAATTAATTGCTGTTCAGTCTTTTAGAAAAAGTAACTTTTAGTTTCAATACACAACTCGAAAATGGAATCTCCACAAATTGTAATAAATAATCATTGCTTTTGACAAGACTCAGTTTTCAGTAAGAAATTATATAAAATAAGGTTTGTTAAATCCAGCTTTCAAAATTATAAAACTGCATGCACGTGAGTGTGTAAAAGCCGTCACTTAAAAATCAGACTGAAGTCGATTTATTAACAGAAAACAGGATACTTCTGTGTGATGTGTGAATATATTAGGCTTGGCAAATACATTCAGTAGAATCAAATAGCTTTTCTAAGCTTCAGATGGTATATTCACGTCTGACATGAAAGAAACCTGTTCTATGAGCGAAAATGCTCTTGTCGGACAATATGAGACAATATAGAATAAACCAATGTTTACTTAAAACATAATAAACATAATATTTATATATTTTCACATAAAACAAAACACACAAACAAATATGAAAATGCAACTGGTGAGGTTAATAGATATGCAAGCAAATGAACCATTTGTGATTTTATGAAGAAAACAACGTATTTATGCGTACATACAACTGAACGTCACTTGTGTTACCACTTGAAAAACATTATGGTATTTATTTGTCAAAATTCTTTACTAAAAAATTGATATAGTTAAAATACAAAAGAAAACTCATGCCATTTTACAAACGCTGTTCCAACAGGTGTCCGCACAATCGCACACATGTATGCAATCCTTCGTTATAATATGTAGTGTATATGTGTCGTGTTCTGAGAAAACTGGGCATAATGCTTGTGCGTAAATTGTCATCCCAGATTAGCCTGTGCAGTTCGCACAGGCTTATCAGGGACGACAATTTCCGCTTGTATGACATTTTTCGTTTAATTGAAGTCTCTTCTAAGCGAAAATCCAGTTGATGCGGAAAGTGTCGTCCCGGATTAGCCTGTGCGGACTGCACAGGCTAATCTGGGACGACACTTTACGCACATGCATTTTGCCCAGTTTTCTCAGAACACGACACATATACGGTGTAGTTGTGTGCATCATGTATATTTTCATCATGTCGAATTTACAACTACTCTGAATTTACCAGCCTTCGCAAAAAAAACTTTCACAGTAATGTGTCTAACAATAGAAACATATTTAAATGTGTGTTTATGTAAACTGAATGATGCCATTCTTGTGTAATTATTTGCTTAATAAAATTGTATATTCAAATATAAACAGTGGAAGGTTTCTTAAAAACCAAAGAAAGTATCAACTTCTTCTCATCTTTAATAACAATCTTAAAAGAAACAGCAGCATAACGTTTAACACTCAGTTCATCATCGTGTAATTCAGAAAGAAGCCACAGAAAGGAGGTAAAAGATCAAATTACGAAGCTTGGTTGTGTATGTCTATTATTAGGCACATCAAATAGCCCAAGTTAAATTGTATCAAATAAACAAAATACTAACACCAAGTTACACCAAAAATAATTATAAGACAGTTATTTTGATGTGTCGGTCTATATACATAATGTAACCCCCGGGTTGTGTCCAGTTTTGACCCCGGAAGCATGATTTGAAGAAACTTTGAAGAGGTCCACTATCTGATGGCGAATACTAAATATCAAAGCCCTTCTTGTTAAGCGAAGATTTAAAAACAAAATCATTATTTGTTGTATTATTTATGTGACCTCTTAGGCGAGGTCAGTTTTCAAACCATAGGTATGTTTCAATTATCTTTGTAGAAGACCCCTAGATAATACTGCATTCCAAATATGAAAGTCATGCACCAAGCGGTTTCACACAAGACGTTTTTGTTTACGATTTGTATCATATAATCTATGTAAAACTGATGACCCTTGGGGCTGAACCAGTTTTAACCCCTGAGACATACTTTAAACATACCTTAGTAGGTCTTTTAGATGATGCTACATAAAACATATGAACGGCTTGGGCGTAGAAGTTTTTAAAGAAGCTTTTTAACGGTATTCGTTATATAAGTCTTTTTTGTAAATGGTGACAAACAAACTATGCCCTCTAGATGATGCTACACACTAAATGTGAAATCCTTTGGCTTTGCGGTTTCAGGCAAGAAGATGTTGAAAGCTTTCCAAACCTACGTCTATGGAAAACTGGTGAACCCTTGGGATAGGTCAGTTTTGACCCCAAAGACATTCTTTAAACAAACTTAATAAATGACGCTAGATGATACTGCAGGCACATATGAACGTAATGTGCGAAGATGTGTTAAAGGTATAGCGCATATACAACGTAAGTTCATATGAAACTGGTGAGCTAAATACCAATTTTATATGGATAAGTAGTTGCACTATAAAGTGAAGTGCTTGGTCAATAAAAAGTAAAAACAACCCGAAGTAAGAGGCAACATCTTAACATCTTTGAAGGTTCTTATAATAGTGTGTGACATTCATTAAGAACATTGAGTTATCATTCCCTCAACGGCAAGCGCTCGGGCTATTATCAGTATAGCTTTGTAGCCGATACCACAGTCGCTTAAGCAGTTGTTTAAATAAGATATGTTCCATTAACGCTAAATACTCAGTCCTTAAAACGTTACATGGAGTTTGGCAGATCTGTTTTTGTTTTGCTTAAGTTTTTGCTTCAATGAATAACATTTTGCTCTGAAAAAAATCCACCTTAAATCAAATGTTAATTACATTGCCGATATGGTTTTCAGTTTGTGAATGCTCCTGCAATCCATTGTCTTTAAACAAAATGCATGCATACTTATATAAAAAGTTTATGTCGGTCTCGTAACCTTACACTAACTTATGTTTGCGCCTCAGAAGCTGCGGCTCTTCAATTGATACGCCAACAACTCGACAGATGCTGTGCTGAAGCCAATACTTGAAGATACTCGGTGCGTGTTATTGGAATACAAGATCAAACATCTTTTCCAATTTAGAACGCGTGGTTGTGCAGAGAGGAGTACGTGCTAAATTATAATAGCGTTTAATACAATGGATATTGACGAAATATACTGACAGGATTATGAGGTAGATCGGTGTTTGTAGTGAATTATGTATGTCAATGTATTAATGGAATGATTAAAACTAAAGACCATTTATTAAAGTAACATTAATACTCAAAAGTCAACGGAAATTTCGGAAAGTAATTCGTAAAATAAAGTTACCCAATAAAAAATCAATGTTCCTTATAGCAAAAGCCTAAAATTTCAAAACGAGATGTTTTCTGGTAACATGGATGTTTATAGATATAAAATGCCCGTTTTAATTTTTCGATTTCGTTTTTAATGTTTTGTGTGCCGAAGCCACAGAGTCGTAAAAAACATCGTCAGACATTTGTGTACCCTACATTGTATAATGATATTATGATCTTTTTTGTTTTCAATATCAGATCTTTTGAGTTAAATACACTCGNCGTGTGAATAGATATAGTCGCGGGGTTATAAAATGGAATTAATTGGGATAAAATGATTTTATGATCTTTTTTGTTTTCAATATCAGATCTTTTGAGTTAAATACATTTATAACGATCAATTAATTTTATTACCGGATCTAAGACATTGTGATTTAATAATAATCATATAATTTCATTAGCCGACCTATGTCCATTGTTGGTCGCACAGATTCGCGTTATATCATTTTCATTTGTATGCATTTTTTGTTGTTGCATCAGTTTATCCATGTGTGTGGTTGAATACACAGTGATTGATATAAATACAAATCCTTTCAACCGAGCGCTGTTCTAATACAAAATGTAGATTTTCTTTTATACCTAATGATAAAATATGACATTTCTGCAGTGAAATNCCCAATAAAAAATCAATGTTCCTTATAGCAAAAGCCTAAAATTTCAAAACGAGATGTTTTCTGGTAACATGGATGTTTATAGATATAAAATGCCCGTTTTAATTTTTCGATTTCGTTTTTAATGTTTTGTGTGCCGAAGCCACAGAGTCGTAAAAAACATCGTCAGACATTTGTGTACCCTACATTGTATAATGATATTATGATCTTTTTTGTTTTCAATATCAGATCTTTTGAGTTAAATACACTCGTGAAAATATATTTTCTATGATCACTCGTGAAATAAACGATCTTACACTGACATGAACAAATATCCTCTATATCTGTATTAACCTCATAAGAATGTATACATGTGCAATGCACTTTTGACTGCTTGGAACTCAGCTTCACATCTTAGTTTTGCTCGTAACCGGGCTAATTTCAGTGTTGCTCTGCCGCAGTGTAGGGATTACCAACTGAATAACCCATTCATGCCTAGTGGACTCTTCCATCCTTCTAAATTTGATCAATTCATTTCCAAAATTAGGGATATCTGGTATATTTATTTCTATTTTTAACATATTTCTTACAGAAATTCCTTTAAGCAAGCAGCATAGACCCTGATGAGACGCCTCATTATGCGGCGCCTCATCTGGGTCTACGCTTTTTGCCAAAGCCTTTTTTCTAGACGCTAGGAATAAATGGCTTAATACACAAGGGTATAGAAACCCATACTTGGGGGGGGGGGTAAACTTAAGAAGGATTAAACTAGGCCTTAAAGAATCACAGAACCAACAGAATGCCGATGGATATAGTAAAATCTTAACTACCGTATTAGGTTTTAATACTTCCCTATTAATTTTAACTGATACAATTTGGTGTAATTTCGCCATGTCATGTACATATACAGCTATTGTTTTTTTTATTGAATAGAGGACAAAAACATTAGACGACTTCGAGAGGTTAAATTACAGACAATATACATACGGTCTATATTTATAACGACCGATTTTAGTGAACAGGGCATGCTTTCGTTTGTCGTAAGTAGCATACACTAATTAAAAGTTCTTATTTATCAATAATATTAAGGTAAGTCTATGCTCCAAAATAAAACTCTGGCTTGCCACAATTTAATACTTATTTGTTTGGCTCGAAACCGAAAAATTATCATCACTTTAATAACTCATTTATCTACACGTATAACATTATTGATACAAAAAACCTACAGTTAAATTATAATCTCCAAAGCGAAGACTCATAATGATTTGATTTAAAATATTCTGAATAAAGTAAAGCATATTTTGCCAGAAAATGTCTATACGTTATGCCAATGCTTTACTATTATTTTTTCTTTCTTAGATCATGCATTTATTAATTAACATCGATGTTTCAAGTACGTATTAATTAAATGCAAATAGCTATAAATGCGTATTTTGCTTAAGCTGAGAGTTTGTTAATATTCTGAAAGCCTAATCATTCAAACTTTCAAATTGAGATCGGTATATATTACAATTTATATTTATATTACGGGTTAATATAACGAATGCTACTGGAGGTTCAAATATGTGTTCTTTTCCGTTTATATAAACGATCGCCCTTTGTTTTACCTGTATATTTACTAATGCAACATCAAACTCAGGTTTGACGATTAAAAAGCTGAGGTTTAAAAGAAATATTCACTCTAACGTAAATGTTAAAATTACAATAGAACATAAACTGCACACATCTTCGTGAACAATTCGTTAGTGTCACTTATAATAACATCATTCAATCAAACAGCGCCACAGACGATCGCGTATAACACACCCACTTATCTCATCCCACAAGTAATACGAGGCGATCTGTTGGATAATTGAGCCGCGTTCTGAGAAAACTTGGCATATTGCATGGGCGTAAAGTGTCGTCCCAGATTAGCCTTTGCAGTCCGCACAGGCTTATCCGGGACGACAATTTCCGCCTAACTGGATTTTCGCTAAGAAGAGACATTATTTAAACGAAAAATTCATAAAAGCGGAAAGCGTCGTCCCTGATAAGCCTGTCCGGATTGCACAGGCTGATCTGGGACGACACTTTACGCACATACATTATGCCCAGATAGTGTCTTCCATATACACTAATGCGATAATGGGAATAATACCTTTGATGCGTGTGAAATTGGCCGGTGTTTTGATGTAACAATGACAGAAATAATTAAGTTTCATCTTTACAAAATGACTTAAGAGTGTTAAATGCATTTTGTTTCGAAGACTGGTTTTAAAAGACACCGTCACGGGCTTAAAAAATTGATTTGCTATTAGCAAGTATTTTTTTCCAATATCTCTGTGTGTTTTTAATATTTGTTTAATTGCCAGTATATAGTTTTTTGTTATTTGTATTGAGTTTTTGCCATTGTAGCAAAGTAATGGATTCATTCAAATATTGATCTAAGCTTATGTTGAATGATACTTTTAATTGTGTATATTTTTTCTTTATTGAAGCATATGAAATTACAAGAAAGGTAAACATGACTGTTACACTTTCATAACAGAAAATGTTTAAAATTTGCATTATAGCTGTATTTTCATTACGTAGTTTTAATTAATTAATATTTGAATTGTAGCTGTATTTTCATTATGTAGTTTTAATTAATTAATATTTGAATTGTAGCTGTATTTTCATAATGTAGTTTTAATTAATTAATATTTGAATAGTAGCTGTATTTTCATTATGTAGTTTTAATCTAAATACAATGCGATGCGTATTCGTGAGAGCCTGTTCTATGATTTTTTATGTCGAACATTTAGTTTGATTTTGTTAACTTGATATATTGATATATGTGTCGTGTTCGGAGAAAACTGGTCATAATGCTTGTGCGTAAATTGTTATTCCAGATTAGCCTGAGCCGTCCGTACAGGCTAATCAGGGACGACAATTTCCGCTTTTATGGAATTTTTCGTTTAAATGATGTCTCTTCTTAGCGAAAATCCAGTTAAGGCGGAAAGTGTCGTCCCTGATTAGTTTGTGCGGACTGCATAGGCTAATCTGGGACGACACTTTACGCATATGCATTATGCCCAGTTTTCTCAGAACGCGACACAATTGCTGGGCTTCCTCTTCCCGTATATTGCATTGTTACAAGATCGATAAAACATCTCAGGTATAATAGGAGTTAAAAAACTGATATCAAATGACATCAAACAAAACACAAACATCTTCGCTTTAACAAGGCGAGGGAGATCCGGATGTTTTTAATTACTTATTTGCATAACAACGATATGCTTTTCGAGTAAATAATTACATATTGTGTTGTGTTTTTTTCGGTAAACTTTTTAAGTCAGAGTTTGATAACTTTGTGGATAAGATGCAAACAAACCATACGTTTTTTAACTCGTTACAGGCATTACGTGTAACCTATGTTTACGGCACAAGTTGCTTTGTGCACCGCAATAGACTCAGTTAGTCTGACTCTTACCTGAACGCATTTATATAAAATTACAAGAAAACAACATGAAGTGCGCAGAAACAGAAACAGAATCAGTTAGTCTTTTTCTGAAATAAACACAATAATGTATCATTACCAAAACGACCTTAACATTTATTAAAACTGAACAGTTATCATAAACTAATTAGCTTGTATAAGCTAAACTTACCTTGAGACAAGGTGCATTAATATAAATATTCATGTCTCAAATCTATCTAAACTCATACAAACATATAATTCTAATCTCATAATATTTACATCCCCATGCATGTTCTTCTTTGCTCCGACTTTTCTCTTTGTAACATTTAACAGTGCTTGTCATTCAACTTTCTAAAGACATTATCTGTCGCATGGATCTACAATGAAACAATCAAAGGGATGTGTCTATATAAATAAGGGCGTACAGTTAGGGTTTACAATTAGTCCGTGCTCTATCTGTCCGGGCCACATATGCATATGATACTATAATAACAAGAAACACTGGTCTGTTTACGCATTCATTTGTGTCGCGTTCTGAGAAAACTGGGCAAAATGCTTGTGCGTAAATTGTCATCCCAGATTAGCCCGTGCAGTCCTCACAGACTAATCACGGACGACAATTTCAGCTTTTATGACATTTTTCGTTTAAATGAAGTCTCTTCTTAGCAAAAATCCAATTTAGGCGGAAATTGTCGTCCCTGAACTGCACAGGCTAATCTGGGATGACAATTTACGCACAAGCGTTATGTCCAGTTTTCTCAGAACACGACACATTTGAGTGTTACCACTATTTCAGTTATAAAAGTGGAAACATCTCATTTATTCTTACTGTTTGTTTCCCGTTATCCATAATAGTCTTTGATAGTGTCTTTCATATACACTAATGCAATAATTGGAATAATACCTTTGATGCGTGCGAAATTGGCCGGTGTTTTGATGTAACAATGACAGAAATAATTAAGTTTTATCTTTACAAAATGGCTTCAGAGTGTTAAATGCATTTGGTTTTGAAGAATCTTTTTAAATGACACCGTTACGGGCTTAACAAATTGATTTGCTATTAGCAATTATTTTTTATCCAATATCTCTGTAAGTTTTTAATATTTGTTTAATTGCCAGTTGAATAGTTTTTGTTATTTGTATTGAGTTTTTGCCATTGTAGCAAAGTAATGGATTCATTCAAATATTGATATAAGCTTATGTTGAATGATACTTTTATTTGCGTATATTTTTTCTTAATTGAAGCGCATGGAATTACAAGAAAGGTTAACATGACTGTAACACTTTCATTACAGAACATGTTTTATATTTGCATTGTAGCAGTATTTTCATTATGTAGTTTAACCCATTTATGCCTAACGTCTACAAAAAAAGGCCTTTGCAAACAGCGTAGACCCAGATGAGACACCGCATGATGCTTAAAGGAATTTCTGTGAGAAATATTCTAAATATAGAAATAAATATACTAGACATCCCTTATTTTGGAAATAAATTGATCAAATTTAGAAGGATGGGAGAGTCCACTAGGCATAAATGGGTTAATCTAAATACAATGCGATGCGTATTCGTGAGAACCTGTTTTATGATTTTTTATGTCGTACATTTAGTTTGATTTTGTTAACTTGATATATTCATATATGTGTCGCGTTCTGAGAAAACTGGGCATAATGCTTGTGCGTAAAGTGTCGTCCCAGATTAGCCTGTGCAGTCCGCAAGAAGAGACTTCATTTAAACGAAAAATGTCATAAAAGCGGAAATTGTCGTCCCTGAATAGCCTGTGCGGACTGCACAGGCTAATCTAGGATGACAATTTACGCACATGCATTATGCCCAGTTTTCTCAGAACACGAAATATATTTGCATGTTGGATTCATTATTCAACAAGAATGAAAGACGTATCTCTGACACAAACGTATAGAGTGTCTACTATATACTCACTTTTATTTCATTGATGTGCCCGATGTTTCTTGTGGAGAACATGTATTGGTCAGCTAATTTGTCTAGGCTGTTGAGATTGTTAACTCTTTCACTGCGGGAACCGAATTTTGAGGGCCTTTGCAAACAGTTTGAATCCAGATGAGACGCCACAGAACGTGGCGTCATATCAGGATCCAAACTGTTTGCTATTCTGATAGTATTCTTTGGCAAAAATCCAAGAAAATGCTAATTTTAGAAATTCAGCAGACGACATTTAAGCAGACGACCAATTTCCCAGCATGCAAAGGGTTAAAGAAGTTGCTAACTGAGAATGTTAAAAATCAGTTTAATAAACACATGCAACAGAGATAACTTTGGGCAGCTTTTATCAATTTTTATACTATGTTAGTGTACTAAACATTACCGCCGAATAATAAGCGTTCTTTATTACACTGAGGGATTTTTAATAGCATCGAAATGTTATTCAAATATGAATATTGTTCAACTTGAAACTTTCATCATCAGGTGTTCTCTGTTAAATTTCTGTCTAATTATCAAGATAATATATATTTAAAAGTTGTTTGGCAGTCAGTTCTTTCTATTTTAATAGATGCATACTGATTCGAATTAACTCGCCATTTATCGACAACATCCGTTCATCGTTTAACACCGTTCGGAAAACCATTGCATTAGCCATTGTTGATATTTAAATATGAGAAGAGGTAGTAACCTGATAAACGCAAATGAGGCGTCTGGACATCTCCGTAAAATCGATCTTAGATCGAGATAGAAATATACATCTTTCAGGATCGGGTCGGTGTTAACATAACTATCAATATTTAAATGCAAAAAAAAAAACGGCAAAGGAACTCAAATGAAAATACAAATACATCATGAACATTACAAGAATGAGTATAGTATAAAGGATATTTCATTATTTAACTATTTTGGTCATTCTGTACCAAATTCCACTTAAGCGCGTTTCCGTTATATTATAATAGACTTTAAGTATTCTTCGGCGTTTATGTATAGCTGGTTTCTTTCCTTATATCCTTACGTAGCAACTGATATGTGCATTAATTAACCAGGATTTTAAGGAGAATTGGAACATTTAAAACTGATCCTTTATAGAAGAAAAGCAATTGTTCGATTATTGTTCTATACACGAATTAGCATCATCCAGATAGTCAACTATTTTACTCTAGATGAAACCCAATCATGGTATCGGATATAATCCTTTGTCGTCTGGGTAATTTTTTTAATTAACAAATAATTTAAATTTAATAAACAAAGATGCAAAACAGTCTTGTATATAAGCACAGTACATATAGGTCCGTCTTCAAATGCAAAATATGTGTCACATACAATAAATTTGTCATGTTGAAGTAAATCTGCCAATACATAACACTTTCCATGGTTTTTATCTAATCATATTTAAAGTTGCACTATCAATACATTTTATGACATGCGATTATATAAGTATACAACTTTAATAAAGTTTCATCCATATTATGAATATGCACAATTTCAGATTCATTGTCGGCTTGCAACGCGGATGCAAACGTTAACCCTTTGAGCGCTGGAACCGGATTTTGAAGGCCTTTGCAAACAGTTTGGATCCAGATGAGACGCCACAGAACGTGGCGTCTCATCAGGATCCAAACTGTTTGCTATTCTGATAGTATTCTTTGAAAAAAAATNGATATAAGTATACAACTTTAATAAAGTTTCATCCATATTATGAATATGCACAATTTCAGATTCATTGTCGGCTTGCAACGCGGATGCAAACGTTAATTATAATGAACGTAACGAATAGATTAGCCCACAGTTAATTGATTTCTATGTACACCGTTTTAAGCGCATGCAAAGAAAAACGGTTGTTGGCGTTTTTTATCCCATTATCAGACGTGCATTGACGTTATAACACCCCATGGAATAAATTAGCCTTTATCCCACCTTGTTGAATAAACCTGTCGCGTGCTATTTTGAGATCATTTGTGGGTTTTTCCAAAAATTGGAGAATCTGCGTTTGTCAACTGCGGTAGAACAAAATCGTCTAAAAATGCGATATTTGAACAGTATTAATGTAAAAATGGAAGAAATAATAGGATAAATATATTATTATATGAGTTTTGGATAAAGATAAAGTTTATCATGCTCGGCTCGAACCATGGTAGCGCTCACAGGCCTCGCGCTACCATGGTTCTTAGCATGATATACTTGATCTTTATCCAACATTCACATATATAAGGATAGTTAAGTATTGGTGTAAATTATTAAATACTGATAATATTATAATGAAAACGATTTATCGACAAATTATATCTGATTGTTCAAAAGGTTATAATAATTGGGTTTCAAATGTTAAAAAGTTGTTAGAAACATATGGATTTGCTGATTGCTTTAGAAACAGTGATACTCTTGATTGTAGAGCATTTCCACATATATTTAAACAAAGATTGATTGATACTTATAAACAAAACTGGCATCGTTCTGTTGAAAGTAGTCATGTATTAGATTTGTTACAAAATTGTAAAGATTATCTGTCATATGAACTATATCTAGATGTATTGCCAAGTAGTTTAAAATTCTTTGTCACTAGAATAAGATTATCTGCACATTCTTTAAGAGTACAAACTGGTAGATTCGGTAGAAATAGAATACCAAGAAATGAGCGATACTGTCAATGTTGTAATTCCCTTGATATTGAAGACGAGTACCATTTCACTCTTATTTTCTCTTGTTTTAGCAATATGCGTAAACAATATATTAAGAAACATTATTATGTACGACCATCAATGTTCAAATTTATTGAGCTATTGCAAACTGAAAACAAATCTGTATTAATTAAATTTGCAAAATATATTAAAGAAAGCTTGGAAATTAGAAACGAAATTATAAATGTTAACGAAAACTGATCATCCTCTTTACATGCTGTGTTATGTTATATTGAAATGTCCATTAATCCGTGTATATATGTTATACTAATATACGTGATGTTATAAATTGTTATATAATAATATGTGTATATGATGATGTACTATGTACAAATCAAATAAAATATCTGTTCTGCTCTGTTCTGTTCACATAATATTCTCTATGTACACCGTGTAAAGCGCATTAAAAAGAAAAAACGGTTGTTGGCGTTTTACATCTTTTTTTACGAAATTTTATTATTGGTATTGCTTTATTCATCGTTATCAGAACATTAATTCGCCGTTTATTGTCATGCAAATTATTTCTTAGTCAGCTTATAACTTATGATTTTCGTCAGTATAAGATAATGATGGATAATTAACGCATGTAAGAAATAACACTTTTTTACGCAGTATATATGTACTATATATGTCTATTTAGAAATATCAACCATTTCGATTTTAATTTAAACATATTTATTTTAGCTCGATTGCATCGAAAGCCTAAGGCTTATTGAAACGCTCTCGAGTCCGTTTCCTGTGACTAAGATCCAGTACTTGGTGTCTTTGGGGGATCGAAAGAACGCTCCCATAGTGGGGATTGAACCCGTGACCTCCCGGTCGCTAGGCGGACACCATATCCACTACGCAACGGCGACCTTAACGATTTTCGATTTTAACAGTTAACGAGCCGGATAGAATTAACGTAAACAATTTCTACCGTTTCAGCCACGTCGACGTTGAAATGTTGGGAAAACCAACAGAACCTCTCAATCTCACGATGTACCTGACCGATATCTTGAGGCAGTTTAACTTCGACGAAAACATGACGTCCGAAATACTTGCACTCTCGCCAGAGCAAAGGGTAAGTTACGTGTTTATGTATTGTTCTATGATACATGTGTCGGCTCTTTTGCATTTGCTTTATAATATTAGGCTTCGTTGTGCCTGGAGACGGTTTGTTTGGATTCATAAATTCAAATTATCACACACTGTGCGTATTGTTATATATATTATATAATTTGATATAATTGCAATAATTCATTTGGTGGTGCGAGCACCTTAACCCATCTATTCCGAGTGGACTCTCCCATCCTTCTAAATTGGATCAATTTATTTCCAAAATTAGAGATGTCTGGTATATTTATTTCTATTTTTAGAATATTTCTCACAGAAAATCCTTTAAGCAAACAGCGTAGACTCTACGCTATTTGCCTAGGCCTTTTTTGTAGACGCTATGCATAAATGGGTTAAACTTCCAAAAACGTATGAACTTCAAAGCCCAAGTCTCTATTCCATTGAATCATATGCATGTTGCAAGACGGTTAAACAAACGACAAAACATTAAGATATTACAGACCACCAAATGAAAACGTTCTGTGCAAATCATAGTAAATAAAAAGTAAACATTCCGCGAGTTTATGAACACACAAATCGTGAGCCTTGATGCACAATTCACGTGTTGGTAAGATTACATCCATCGCTATAACGTCGCTTAATATTGTTCCATTCAACAGACATGTACCGTCATAACTGTTATTCATAACCATGAAAAAGAAAATACTCTTGCAAACAACGTAACGGAACTGGACACAATACCATTATTGTGTGGGCTAGATATTGTTATGCTGTCAAAATTGAGCGAGGTTTATACAGATATGTTTTATGCACACTGCGATGATTATTATATTATATACATAAATATATAAATATTAAAGGTTTAAAATTAACCTAACAAATAAATAAAAAGGTCATAAGAAAGAATGTACCTACGCATTGTTACAATGCCCCACTGATGATTACAAGCCCTGTGTTCGTGTTTCAGCGACAGTTTCTTGAAGAACTTCAGTTGCCGTCCCCAGTACAAGAAGCAGACGTGATGAATGTCTTCGAGTACCGAGTCCACAAGGCGATCAGCCTCTACGTGCCGCCTTTTCTGCT
Source organism: Dreissena rostriformis (assembly GCA_007657795.1). Classification (NCBI taxonomy): domain Eukaryota; kingdom Metazoa; phylum Mollusca; class Bivalvia; order Myida; family Dreissenidae; genus Dreissena; species Dreissena rostriformis. Next base: position 23,769 of record VMBQ01007940.1, read on the forward strand.
TCTTATGGGGACCTTTGGCAACGTTATCGCGTTCATAATCCTTCGAAACAAGGCGATGACTCGACAGTCAACAAATCTCTACCTAGCGGCCTTGGCGGTCGCGGATTCCTTAGTGTTGTTTGTCGGCCTGTTTCGGCGGTGGATGGGCGACGTGCTGGGGGTAGATATTCAAAGCGAAACGACGTGGCTGTGCAAGACGGTGTCTGTGTTGGCATTTAGTGGAAGCCAGTTTTCCGTTTGGCTCATCATTGCGGTCACCATCGAGCGGTACATCGTTGTTAGTCATCCGTTGCACGCATCAAGATATTGCAACCCGTCTCGAGCGAAACGGGTCATTGCGCTGATTGCTTTTATATTTCTATCACTCAATATTCACTTAGCGTGGACAATGACAACAAGTGAAACATTAAATGGATTCAAGGAGTGTATACCAAAACAATCGTTTCACTATCTCGTTGTGACAATTTGGCCATGGATTGACGCCACCCTGTATGCACTGCTTCCTTTCCTACTAATAGTTATCTTTAATACATTGATTATATTTCAGACTCTCAAAGCCACAATCTGGCGTGGTGCGGCGCAGAATGGACCGTTCAAACAGTCTGATAAACGGAAGTGCTTCAGTGACACCAACATCAAACTAACTGTGATGCTTTTAGCGGTTTCCTTTACATTCCTAGTCACCACATTTCCTATGGCCATCGTAATGGTTTACCACAGTCAATGGAACGAGAACACTGACAATGCGTCAATACAAGTATTAGCTCAGAGACATCTCATCAGGACTTCCTCTGAAATGCTCATGTTCTTAAATCACTCTGTTAACTTTTACCTGTACTGCGCTCTGGGACAAAAGTTTCGCAACCAAGTGATGAAAAAGCTGTGTCGTAAGAATGCGACCAGCTCGACGAATCTTTCTGACCACAGCCAGCACCTGTATTGCTCACGTGTCAATGGCTACCACGTGGCTAGTAAGACCATGTGTCACGATGAAACGGCCGTATGACTGTCAATGCACCGCGGACGCAATACATGTTTAAATAAGAAAAAAATAAAATAAGTATAGAGACCCTCTTAAAAGAAACCGTGTGAGGTAAACGAAAAGTCTGAATATGTTGTTTAGTATGTTGTTGTACTGTACATTACTTATCAATTGTGATAGTGTTCTTAAATTAATACATTCTATAAATATGTTTGTTAAAGCGCTCTAAAATATGTTGTGTTTTGCTCAAAAAGTTAAATAAACGTGCTTTCTTTGAGTTAATGTTTATGTAAAGTAACGAAACATGTTTAAATGATATGATATTGGTGATGATGAAGTTGTCCGTTATGTAATAGACATCTTAACCCATTTATGCCTAGTGGACTCTCCCATCCTTCTAAATTGGATCAATTTATTTCCAAAATTAGGGATGTCTAGTATATTTATTTCTATATTAAGAATATTTCTTTCAGAAATTCCTTTAAGCAAACAGCGCAGACCCTGATGAGACGCCGCATCATGCGGCGTCTAATCTGGGTCTACGCTGTTTGCCAAGGCCTTTATTCTAGACGCTAGGCATAAATGGGTTTATGACGATTTTCACATGCCGTTAGTTTAAAGGTGACAATAAACGAATGTTTGAATGTTGTACGTTGAAAGGCGTGGAAGTACTTTCTTGGACAGACGGACAGACACACAGACGCACATGTAAACTAATCTTCTTCGTCGCTGGGGTTATAATTCTATTTATAAGCAAACAATGAAACATGAAAAATAGTCAGTTGTTAGAAATATATAAATGTTTCATGTCAAATATCGTAGTGTTTAAAGTGCAACACAATTAAAACGCACCTTACTCACAGCTTAATTTTCTAACACTATAACCAACAGTAATAATACACATGGATATCTTTATGTTACGTTGTAATTGTCGGGGAATTTCGTAATTTCCGTTTCTTTAGAGAATATTAAATTTATTTTATTTAAAGCACCGATCAATATTAAATGAGACATACACGAATTAACATAATTTCCAAGTGATTGATTACAGTATCCTAGAATATCCGCCAAGGTGTTATACATTCAATCAAAGTTTTATAAAACTGGGAATACCTATGGTCCACATCACATTAACAGTCTTGTATTGAAAAAAAATGCAGGTGAAACAGCTGTTCATTTACAGAATATTTTCAACATTTCTCTATTCACTGGTAAGGTACCACTCTGCTGGAAAACAGAGAAACAAAAGGTTTTATCACCAAAATGTGAGCAACTATAGACAAATTTTACTTTTAATTGTCTTCAGCAAAGTTTTTTTTTTTAAGAATATTGCATTATTATATTTTAAATAATTATATGGCTATACATTTCATCACATCCATCCAATCAGGCTCATCACAAACACCTATACTGTAAATCAATTAGTTGCTGTAAATCATCCTTTCTGCCTTGCTATTGATGTTGGCGAAGACGTGCAGTTTCTAAAAATATCCAAATGGTTTATAAAATGTTGTCTGAATTTTGGCGGCGGGCAAAGGGACAAACGAATACTTGTATTATTTCTTTTATTATATGTGGCGTGTTCTGAGAAAACTGGGCAAAATGCATGTGCGTAAATTTTCATCCCAGATTAGCCTGTGCAGTCCGCACAGGCTAATCAGGGACGACAATTTCCGCTTTTCAGAAATTTTTCGTTTAAATGATGTCTCTTCTTTACGCACATGCATTTTGCCCAGTTTTCTCAGAACACGCCACATATGCCAGTGATTGATATGCTAACACGAGAACTGTAACACGAATAGAAAATACAATAATTTCTTGAACATGATAACATAAAATTATATGCATAGTTTTTATTTGCTTTTTATGTTTCCTTATAATTTAGTTTACACAGTAAAAACACATTAAACAAAATAATCGATATCAAATCACTCTCTTCATGGACAGAAATTAACAAGACTTCTGTGATGGAGTCCAAAGGCTCGATAGTGTGCGTTAGAAACTTGCGACTATATATACAATATCAAAATACATATACGTTTATATGATCTTAACTTATCTTTAGTGGCCTTTATCGTTTACAGATAACGTCTTTAAACAATAGCTCAGTATAGAATAAATTGATTTAGTTGAAATCAAACATCAATATTTTATTAAAAGTCAGTTATATATCATTGAAATGTAAACTACAAAAGATTTAATTATGGGTAACCATGTATTCAAATCAAATGCATGGCCCATACCAAATATTTACCGCACCTTAAACTTAAATAAAATAATTCTAAAGGTTCATGGCCGTGTGGTTTGGGCATTAACCGATACACATTTTATTTCCAAAAACTAAGGTTTACTGACTATTACGTTCTAATATTTGATAAACATGCTAAGAACTGTATATAAAAGAACTTATAAATTACAAACTCAAACAAAATATATATGAAAATAGTAATGAGTGCAATAAAACTGATCATTGAAGGCAGCAACACGTATGTGATAAATTCTGCACACTCCTTTGTTCAGATCCAATATGTGAAAATTGCCATGTAACTATTACACATTACATCACTACAATGAACCATATTAGCATTGTTGTATCATTTGTTGTTTTCTCTTCTTTTCTTTTTTCTTAAGTTTAAACATATTAACATCTGTGTGTGGTTAGTTAACAAGATATTGGGTGAGTAAAACTGAATGTTTATACGCTGCGCTGAAGTGTATTATCTAAGAAATATTAAAACAGAGTAATACAGTGAAGTAAATTTTCAGATTGAATGATGTGGATGCAATTGATCTCAATATGTCATTTTAACCCTTTGCATGCTGGGAAATTTGTCGTCTGCTAAAATGTCGTCTGCTGAATTTCTAAAATTAGCATTTTCATCGATTTTTTTCAAAGAATACTATCAGAATAGCAAACAGTTTGGATCCTGATGAGACGCCACGTTCTGTGGCGTCTCATCTGGATCCAAACCGTTTGCAAAGGCCTTCAAAATCCGGTTCCAGCGCTCAAAGGGTTAATAAAACCTCAATATTTTAAATACGACTATTTGCATGAGTCATTTTATTATTAGAAAGTGATGTTTTCTACAAGCTAAATACCATGCTTATTTATTTTCGTCATCAAAGTTACATACCAACGTACATATATAAACTATTCATCAATATTTCTTCGGTATAAATGTGCCCACAGTCGCTGTTATTGTCTAACATGTATTTGGCTATATTTGTTTAACCAGCTGATACATGCGAGAAGAATATAAGCTGTTGTTGACTATGCATATCCAAACGAATCAGCCTTTTAGCCTTATGCTATATAGCAAACAAGACATTATTGGTTGGAAAACATGTACGATGCGCCATTTTACATTGTATATTGCGACACAAGTAAAACAAAACTAGGCGTGACTATGGCCTTTCGACATAAAAAGTGTTGCGCTTCTCATTTTACAAGTGTTACTTAAATAATGAAATGTGTAACAAGATAACTGAAAGACTTATGTAATGAAGGCATTAGCAGGATAAGTAACCGATCCCCTAATCGATTGTTTTAGGGTAAACACATCAGATAGCAACATTTTATGGGGAGGGGCGGACAGCAAAACGCATTTTTTTATCATCCACCATCATGGATTCCGTACAAATATTGGTTTACACATTCTGCTCATATTTAAATAAGAAGTATACATTGCATATACATGTATAAGCAAGTCATTAGAAAAGGCTTGACGGGCTGAACAATTTTGGGAATGCACACAAATATTGATTCCGACCGTCAGACCTTGAAAAAAGGACGTTAACAACAACTCAAACAAAAATTATTAGAAACCAATGTGATGTGTACATAATATGGTTATATTCTCCAAGTAGCCGTAAATCATCCAGTTGCCAAGAAGGATGTACATCCTTCTTGGCAACTGGATGATTAACGGCTACTAGGAGAATATAACCATATTATGGTCTTTATTAGATTCTCCTAATGGAGCATTCTCACTCGAAACGCAAAGAGGTTACTCTTGACAGATTTCATATACAAACATTCATATGCTAATATTATTATTTAAATGGACTGTCAACCACGAATGACGAAAAAAGAAAAGTTCTAAAATACCGTATTGTTTTTACAATTATTAGTTTATATTGATTAAAATATCACGACTGGTATATTACATTACTTGAAAAAAGTTCATACCGTTGATTGATTAACCTAAGACCTCGAGAATGTTCTACTAGTGTAATTGTTTACAAAATGACTGGTTAATGTGCAAAATGTTCTGTCATATTCCCTATGTCATGGGTACGGCTCAGATGAAAGACTGTTATCACCATTTGTTGTTGTGTACTTTTGTTGTTGTTGTTGTTTTTTTCTTATGTTATATTGCGTCTTTCTTGCGATAAAATTTGTCAGACAACATTATCGAGGTACTTTAATAAGTATATTAGTGTAATAATACTTCAAAGTAGAAATATATACATACATTTTTATGACAGTGCGCATTGGTATGGTCGCCTTAATGGTCGGGCGGTTTTAAGCGTTTTTTTATTAATTTAGCGAGCACACACTTGTCTCTATAGATTAGCGTATTAGCAATTGTATTTGTATTGACGTAATATAATAATCATAAATACGTGAATGCTTTGACATATTTATGACGTAATGACATCCGACCACATTTTATTTACAACAACAAGCGTCCCCATGCATAATTACACAATATTTTGCTAACAAGCTGGCGGATCCAGTTTGATCATCAGACATTCATTAGTTATTATTGAACATGAACATGGCCTTCTTTTAAAGTGTCACAATGAAACAACTTGGTGAGGTATAAACTTGGACAGCTATTGTCCTATCTGTATAGGTGGAATAATGACCTGTTATCCCATAACGAGCATAGCAGTTACAAGTACTCATATTTATCTTATTGATAATGTATTACGATATAGTTAAATGTCATTTCACTAGTATAAACAGCGAGAGAAATTTAATTGGTGGTGATTTCTTTTTTATTGAAATGCGATAAAAAATAAAAACAAGATAACTCCGCAGGTCAAGAAATGTCCAGCGTTCATTGAAATTTTACAAAGAAGTTAAAACTAAACCTAACTATTTTACATTAAATGTGTATTCCTAAACGTTTTAAAAAGGTAAAAGCGCACACTTATTGTGCTACGTGCAATAACCCGTAAGTATACAACTATCAAATTCTTACGGAAACTGATATAAATTTTACTTAAATACATCGATTTCTGAATTAAGTCTGGTTTGTCTTAAAGTTGATATTAACGATGTGTATGTACATTTCTCTTAAATCATTCTTACAACACCTGTACACTTGTACATGCGCATATAACACACACTGCACAAACGTACCGTATAATTTTGTCCGTTCTATGAGTAAATCTATGCCAAAATGTAGTGGCACGCTAAAGTCCGTAAAATTATGATGCATTCTGATTTTTTTCTGCTATTTAAAAACAAGGTAAGATTTTGGTTTTAACTTTAGAAGACCTTCGTGTGGCATATGTTGTGACCACCTATAATATTAAGGTGTAATGTAGTCTTTTGTAGACTAAGACTTATTATATTACCCCATATTGTTTTAAACTTCTGTTTTTGTCCTTCCGGCAATCGTGAAATTGTACATGTCTCACGAAACTATAAGAAATTGTAAATTTTCGTAAATTTCAGATTAAAATATTTCTCATTTTCCGGAATTTGAAATTAAAAGCTTAAGGTACCTTTATTACATATTCTGTTCATGAAGAAAAATAATAGATTTCATTTCTGTGGTGTGTATAGGTAAGAACCAGCTGCAAGTTAAGGTCAGTTGATCATTTTCAGACCCTAACAGACGTGCATTCGAGCTTCAAAGTTGTTCATTCTAGCATAACTTTATTGCAGCACATACTTCTAAGTGTTCATGCTTTAAATAAAATGTAAATTTACTTTTAACTGCTCAGCCCTTATTGTCTATAATATACGTAGCATTTCAGTTTTATTGCAATCTGCAATTGATTTCCATAGAATCAAATTTTCTGTAAAATGGTATAACATTTTGAAGATATACTTTAATTAAAACAATATGTATTTCAATATAACAAAACGACCAAAAGCGTTTCTAAGTTGACAGTCGTAGGCTGAGATGAGCTGAATTATGACATTTTTGTTCTCACAAAATCTTAATTAAGTTTATGTGTCCTAGTAAAGACATGTCTCCACAACGAATTTAAATAATTGCTGGATAGCAAAAATTATTTTATGCAGAGCTGTTATACTCGTTTGAGCAATTTACTGCAATCATACTCTTGTTTGAACAATGTGTTCAGGGCATAACATACTAGAACTTAGAAGCCAAGGAATCTGTTCATGGGGTGAATTTGATTGCTTACCCAGCTACCTGAATGCATTGCTGTTTGGAGTTCACTACCTCTTCTCAACATCCGGGAACCAAAAGAAGCAGATGCAACACTTTATCCAGAGACAAACGTTTATCAATGGCTAGTAGAACTTCAGCTATCTTTTTATATTTCGCTTCATCTTTAAACAATTATTGATGATGAAAATTATGTTCCTAACAAAGATGACACTGATTCAGAATTCGATTTGAAGAAGCAGAAGACGGAATTTAAAAAAAAAAAAGAACAATTGAAAAATCAAAGAGAAACGTCGTGGGAAAAGATATCCAAGACAAACTAACGTAAGGAGAGCGAGTCAAATCGGAATTGCCAAGACATTTAGAGATAAAATAATATTGTTTTAAAACAGACAAAAGGCAGCCAGTTTAGCGGTTACAGATGTAACTAGAGCACAACAAATCAGCAAACATAATTACACATTCCAAGCTATGATAAGTAAAAGCCCAACAGGAAAGACTTGACACACTTCTTCATGTGATGAGCTGATGAAAGAGATGGAGATGGAAACTGTTTTTTTTTCACATCAGTGAAAACAAGTGGAAAAAAGTGTTAAAATTGTTGTTCAGTCCATTCAACCATTGAATGTTCCAAAACACTAACTGTGTTCTTTAATTTCTCTGGCAAGAACATCACAGCAATTTGTAACTATACCAATAAAATACAATCGGCAAAGATTGCCTTAAAAGCCTGAGGTAAGAAAACTGTACAGACCTAAACACACCACTTGACAAAGCATTAACTGGCTTACAGTCTAGTAGATAATAGTGCAAAGGGGACGTCAAAGATCAGTATGTGTTGACTACAGCTTTGACAGCAACCAATTTCATGAACTAAAAGTGCAGAAAACATTAAGAAGACAGAACGGCGTTCACAATGCATGGCGAACGTGTGAACCAGATTCACAGCGTTGTTACAACTAAAACAAATACCAATATCAATTCAAAAGACGAATTACCTTAATTTATGTTCGAAAGTAATCATTCCAGCAGAGTTTCATGACTATCACGATTGACTACCTACCAGCAATACGGAAACTGATTGTGTATCTATGGAGTCAGATGAGGATGATACTCATCTCATCTCATCTTCACCTGTGGTCCCTTCTTAGACATAGGCAGCCGACCAGCTTGTTTCAGTCGTCTAGGTTCGTGAAGTGTCGCTCCAGCTGCCCCACGTCTTAGCCATCTGCTTAGCATCTGCATCCAGATCGCGATACCAAGTGGTTCTAGGCCGGCCTCGCTTAATGTTTACTTGGGGGTTCCAGGTGAGATATTGCCTTGTCGTATTGGACGCAGGCTTGCGAAGGGTGTGGCCTTTCTATCGCCAACTTCTCCGAAGGATGTCTTCCTCAACGGGCTGCTACTTTGTTTTTCTTCATAATTCCTCGTTGGCGATCAGTTCTCGCCAGCGGCTCTTGAGGATCTTTCTAAGGCAGGTGTCGACGAAGACCTGGATTTTCTTTATGGTCGTAGTTCTCCAGGTCTGTGCTCCATAGAGGAGTATCGGCTTCACGATGGCCTTAAAGAGCCTAATCTTGGTGGTGATGCCAATCGCGCAGATATTATTCAGCTGATAAAAGGCTGCTCGTGCTTTACCGATGGGGGCTCTGACGTCTGCATCCGTTCCTCCATGGTTGTCCAGGATGCTGCCGATATAGGTTAGGCTATAAACTTCCTTCAGCGCCTCGCCTTCTGAATCTGATGGGTGTGTTGTTGCTTTTTCCTCTGTTGATGGTGAAGCCCAGTCTTGTTGAGTTTTCCGCTACCATGTTGGTCTTTTTCTGCATCTGTTTATGGGTGTGGGAGAGAAGAGGAAGATACTGATATTCAATTAAGATCACAATGTTTACATTATGTGAACAGTACGCGTTTTCTTGGCATGTTTGTCAAAAACTGAAATTTGCACGATTCAGAGTTAAAACTCCAAAATACTTTAGATTTGTATCCTTAAACACGCCACCATTGTTTACTTATACAGATGTGTCACATTTTAATAAACGTTGATACTCCAGTATTGTTTATAAAGGGACTATGTTTAATATGGTACCTTGTTGTGCCTTTATAGTATGCAACACGCATAAGTAGTTGATGCAAAAATGATTCAAGTGGACATATGGTACCTTTTGCATTGTTTACCCTAATATTTAATTGTTCAAAAAGGTGCCAAAAGGTATTTAAATAAAAGGAAAAGAAAACCTTAGAAATATGTGTAACGCATGGAAACCAGCTTCCAGGACTAGTCCCGAAAAATGTACAGTTAAATTGCTACAGTGCATGATTCAATTATTTAATGAACGTAATGAACGATTGAATGTATTCCAGGCGCTCTACCGATAACACAATGATTTAATGGAAAAAGAGCGTGTCCATGTGTAGCATGAACACATGTGCACAAAATATGACGCGATAATTTGCGATTTTTCAGTAGTATACATCTCGAATACACGCATTCCTTTTCGACTGACAAACACCATATCGTAACTATCATATTTTTGAATTGTTGAAACTAATTCTGAATTTATTTCAGGTCCTTTTGAAACCTGCTAAAAGCGTACAAAGCAACGTGTATCGATATCTAATTCACCATTGAGTAACTGATAAATATGGTTTATGAGGTTAACTGGAAATCCCAAACCGCTTGAGTTTCTCTGTGTCTGATGCATCTTGCAGCAACAGAGATTTTCGTGTCTGAATGCATGGTACGTTGAAGAAATTTCGTTTCATTTTATTGCCATAACTTTAGTTAAGACCTCTCCACAACACACATTTCAAACAGTGTTGCCCGGATTTCTTAGACCTTAACTTCATTTAAGAAATCAGATTTCCAGAAACGCAAATGATTAATTTTCATGAGTATTGAGACTGTTTTATTTTTACTTCTTTGTAGAAGCTTTGTCAAAGTTATGTAATTGATAGTAATGGAATCTGTGTTACATATTTTGTACAGCCAGGGTTCCTTGTTCTAAAAATGCACGCTAAAAGTCACTTATGTCATATGCCTGCTCATCTCGGTAACGATATAAATGAGAGAGAGAGAGTGGGTGTTAGTGTCTTTGTGTGTTTGTGTATTTTAAAGTGTATGAGGTCCTTCCGCACCTGAAGCTGGATTATGTAAGGAGTGCGTCCCAGCGGCCCTACCAACTCAACTCATTTTAGTTAGGACATTTTCAACTATAAGTTTCAATTTACCAGCTTCTTTTGTTACGAAAAAATATTCAATTTGGTTTGGTCTTTTGCTGTGGGGAAGAGAGGAGGAAAACCGGATTGCTCGGAGGAAACCATCCTGTCCGGTAAGGTATCCACAAACCAAGCTCACATGCGCATATACACGAGAATAGGCTTAAAGGAGCAATTTAAGGACTGTGCTGATCTTTTATGGGATTTTCCACACAGTGTATTGATCTACCTTCACAAATATGTTTTCTTTATCTCAAATATTTTCTCCGAGCTGCATCAAGCGTAAGGAAAAGTTGTTTCGAATAATCCGACCGGCCCTATTTTTTTGTGCAAACACTAATATCTTTTTTTTTTTTTTGATATTGCCGGTTTAGTTGGCGATCATTTTTGCCAAATTCAAGCATATTTCCTAAATAAACTATTACGTTTGCGATACTTCTTATGGACGACCATATTCGCTTAATTAACTTTAAAGTAATTAATTTACGTAAACAATACATTATTAAACAAGAGTATTAAAAAGAGATTGTGAAGCTTTCTGCATGCTATTTCATATTCTTATTTAAGTGGGGCTGTGTAAACAAAGGTTAACGAAACACAAGTTTAGCAGACATACCTACACACTTTTGGCGATGTTAGTGAGAACAAATAACATTTTCATTCGGTCATTATCAAAGATTTCGTGCAGTGTATCCTTTTCATGAGGGGGATCACGTGACATCATCGTAACTACACTGTGACAACACAGTGGCACAGTGAGGTACAATATCCGGGGGTCGAATAAAAAGGCTTATACTTAACTGTTAACGTAAGAAAGAAACATACATCCATTTACATCAGATGTTATTTGTTATATGACCCTATTTGTTTTTAATATAGCATCGTATCGACACAAGCATAAATTCATACATTGAATGAAGCTTTGGAGTTAATGGAAAACTGACACTTACAATGATGTAATGTTGTCCGTCCAGCCATTGTTATTCATTTCCGTCTGTTAGCTGCTTTCCAATAACTCGTGATGTCCGCAATTCAATTTGGTCATCGACCGGTTAAGAGACCAAAATGTAGGCCATACGTCTGCACGCCAAGGTCAGAATATAGACGGAGTTTGCTAAACGTTAGAAACTAACAACGGTCCATTTACCAAAAAATAGTTTTGCTTCTGACCACAATTACTGTTATTATTACAAATTAGCATGGCATCGATGCAAAAAGACGATTCACACATGAGTCGCGTTCTGGGAAACTGGGCATAATGCATATGCGTAAAGTGTCGTCCCAGATTAGCCTAAGCAGTCCGCACAGGCTATTCAGGGACGACACTTTCCGCCAAAATTGGATTTTTGCTTAGAAGAGACTTCATTTAAACGAAAAATGTCATACAAGCGGAAAGTGTGTCCCTGATTAGCCTGCGCGGATTGCACAGGCTAATCTGGGACGACACTTTACGCACATGCATTATGCCCAGTTTTTTACTTGAAAAAAGTTGTTAAGTTTTCATATTTTTAGTATATTCGGTAATCAATTTTACTGGGTATGTCTACCGGGTAACTACCAGTTAACCATAAATAACGCAAGTAGATTGATCATTATCGTCACGTGATAAACCCAGGAATGCAAATTGTGCATGCGTAGTGAATTGTATATATTTTATATATAAAATGATCAATCTACTTGTGTTATTTATAGTGTGTATATCCTTATGTCACCTATTTTCGCGATGTACTTTCGATTTCACATCGCAAAATTTTATTACCGAATATACTGGAAATATTAACTTTTTTCAAGTAATGTAATATACCAGGCGTGATATTTGAATCAATATAAACTAATAATTGTAAAAAATACGGTATTTTAGAACTTTTCTTTTTTCGTCATTCGTGGTTGACAGTCCCTTTAACCCTTACCCTAACCCTACCCCGACCTCTAACCCTAGCCCTAACTCTAACCCTAACCCAGGGTTATCTCCCCTATATACGGCCTCGCTCGTTGTAGTTGTCCGCTTCCCGAATGAAATTGGATTGTTTGCCTTACGGCCATTGACTGCAGACGACAGTACACTTAGATATTCAGCAGAAGCAACAATTGGTCTTTAGGCTCCTAATTGAAGGCATCAAGTACACCGCATGAGTTTACAAAGTTTAACGGATATACATGTATAGATCAATTATCACTTTACCAGCAAGCGTTCTCGCATTACACAAGGAGCAGTGAGTACATCCAATTTAAATATCTATATAATCTGAATATAAACGCACTACGTTTTTGTTTACTAGTGTTTAATATATGAAATATTGACTGTATTGCGAAATTTTACAACATTTTGCAAAAACTACATCATATTAAACGTTATCTGCATAAAACATAGCCATACATTTAATAGAGCCAAATCACCATTAGCACGTATATATTTGCATTGAAACATGAATTAAAGATGAAATTATAAATACATAGACAAATGTCAAAATTATTTTTGAATATACTCGATTTTAGCACACTTAAAAGTCATAATTTAGAGAATCATGTATTAACCGATTAATCAACATACAAAGTACCATTTTTCGAGGAACAGATAAAATAAGTTTTCAATTAGTGAATTCTACAAAAAAATACAGATGTCCCATTGTATAAATTTAAGTTATCTTCAACAAAAAGAGTTCAATACATTATAAGTTTTATTGATCATTTCGTGTTATTAGCGTATTAACATATACATAACTGCTTGGTAATTTCCCTTTGAAATAATGACAGTATAGCACCCATGAGATAAACTGGAAACGAACGTCGATTTGCCTTGTTAATAATTAGCCAAACATAACATGTTTCTGTTATTTTATATTCACATCATCCAAAAAATGTACGTGGTAAACACATGGCTAGTTTTTTTTTTTGGTATTATCGAGTATGAATTGTTAAATAAATTTAATAAATTAAGAACGTATTTACATTAATTACAGAGGCACTTTATTTTTTAAGAGAGCCAGTGATTAACGACCGCTATTTCAATTACAACATTTGTACACGTATACAAACAGCAGGTTCTAATATTCAAATTCGACTCAAAGAGGTCGGTATGATTTAACCCATTTATGCCCAGTGGACTCTCCCATCCTTCAAAATTGGATCAAACTATTTCCAAAATAAGGGATGTCTCGTATATTTTGTTTCTATATCTAGAATATTTCTTACAGAAATTCCTTTCAGCAAACAGCGCAGACCCTGATGAGACGCCGCATTATGCGGCGTCTCATCTGGGTCTACGCTGTTTGCCAAGGCCTTTTTTTCTAGACGCTAGGCATAAATGGGTTAAGCGACTGTTTACCAATAAAAATGCGTGAAAGACTACTCCTCATCATAAGCCAAGCAAAGCATTGAATAATTGATGACTTCGGTACCACGCGTAGGAAATTAAATAAAAAGAACCGTTTCTGTAGAAAGCGCAGTACATTTATCATCATGCTAAATCTATGTCACACAATATTTTAAAACCTAATAGCACAATCTGAAGTTCATTTATGATTATTATTAAAAATCTCAAAACGATTGAACATCGATTCGTCAATTCTGCAAAATATATTTTTTTTCCAGATCCAACCTGTGCAGTCCAGAGAATCATGCCACGAAAAGTGCTCATTCAGGCTGGCTTGGCTGAAGCATATGTACAGTTATCGCCAATGGGCCACATGCGGGCTGTGGTCAGTCTCTCAGCATGGTAGGGTAATTAGGGGCCATAAAACTGCCATTAAACTGCACAGGGTCGGTGTGGTTTCAAGTTGTTTCCAAGAACTGTTTAACCATGTATTCTAATAATTCATCTTGTAATAAAACCTTTAACGATTTGCATGTTTTCATGATATATGTTTAGACCGATAAGTTAATTAAAATACAGTAAAATATATAATTTTTTCAAGATATTTAAAATACATGGGATATTTCAATATTCAGAATTCATAAAAAATAGGTACATGTATGAACAATATGTACTGGAGTAATGACATTTGAGACATTTTGCTATATTATTAATTTCAAGATGTATTTTTTGCAATAAAAACAACAACAAAAATATCCAGAAGAAAAAAAAAATGTCACACAAGTTTATTCACAGATCAATGCAGTAATTAAGCTCACAGTGTGCATTGTTTCGCTATGAACTAATATACATGTAGAGGTTTATAAACCCAATGCTTTATATTGCAAGACAATCATGTTCCAAGTTAAATTTAAACCACTTAAAATTATTCTTAATCATGATGCAAGTGAATATAGAATTCAGGCAAACATTGTAAAGCCAGGTAAGAGGACTCCAACAGAAGCACTCTTATGTGAATCCACACTGATTTCTATACATATTTCTCCTATACGTGCATACCTAACTTCCAGTTTTTAGGAGTTTTGTTCAGACACCCCATATCAATGCAAAATAGATGGATTCTATATAATTCATATATTGTAAACTTTATATGGACCAGATACATTTCTTCAAATCTTTTCTCAATTTATGATCAGTTAATTATAATATTTTACTTTTTGGCAAATTATGAGGGCAGAGGCATCATATGATAATTAAAGTAAGTCAACCTGTAGAAGAAAGGCCAACCATGCTAAAATGTCACATTTTAAGATATTTTATTCGAAGTTAACACTGAAATAACACTAATCTATGGGAGTTCACTAAATTTTTGCCAAGGAACTGACAAAAATGCTCATTATCGACACGGTGCAGATCCTTTGATTTTGTATGCACAAGATTTTAAACATAAAATATAATATCTATTAAATTTTAAAATATAAAGTTAAGAGACATGTTGAAAAATTTCACTAGGAGTACAATAAAAAAAATGTACAAACACGCAGAGTAATTATAAATAACACAGTGCTATTACAACGTTTCTACTGTTTCATACAGCTATCATTTGCACAGAGAGTTATCAATCATATACTGAACTCATTCAGCCTTGTTGACGCCCTGAGTCGTCTTTTGAAAATTCAGGGAAGACTTAATTTGCCTGTGTGTACCCCAAGAATAAATCGTTTCCTGCGTGTAAAGACAATAATTATTCAAAACGCGTCATCAATATTTGCAATTTAGCTTATACATATTCATGAGGTATACAAATGTTCTTACAGTTTTCAAGGCTGAATGAGATAATAGGTTTTGTAATACTAACATCCCAGATCTCAGGCAATATTCAATCAATGGAATGCACTACATCTCTATTTACAGTTGCTAAATCATCATCGGTGTGTCCATCTAGCAATAACACTTAAACTGTCATGTGAGAAAAATGAATGACATAATATTGCCATGCATTATGTGATCCGATAATGGGGAACAACACTATTGAAATATCATTTCAATATCAGTTGAGTCTCTTTTGGGGTCAGGAGTAGATGTAACAGGCAGTTTTTTTCTTTCTTCTTCTTTTCTTATTTAACTTCAACTGCACTTCTGGTAGGTCGGTGAAACAACTAAAGCTTGATTCTGGGCCAAAGTTGTATTCTATTTCACCACTGGAGTTCTTTTGTAAGCAATTACTACCCAAAAAGTCTGGCAAATGTGCATCATGAACCCCAGCTGTACACAAATAGTCAATTTGAAGCTGTATTAGACTGCCCAATCTTTCTATTGAAGACCTAGGAGGCAACCATTTTCTTGGGTCACAAGTCCTACAAGAACCTTTGCTCTCATTTTGTGACTTCCCAATTGTCTCTGCTCTAACTTCGTTAAAGGATAATTTCAAGTGTCGAAGCCTCTTTGGACAGAACATTTTTTTGTAAAACTCAATGCAGAGTTCAGAGTTGAGCTGCACCTTTCCATTTATGAAAGAAATTAAGTTCTTTCGAAAGTGAGGATTGTCAAGCAGATGTTTCAAAACAGTATCATGAGACAACTGATAACACTTTGGAATGAAATCATTCCCACCAATGCACAGAGTTATGGCAATTTTACAACCAATCATGTTGTCTTTAAAGAATGACTCAAATAGCTCCAACAAAGCTGTTATGTTGTAAATGTCACTCTTACCATAAGGCTTTTGCAACACAGCGTAAACATTGTGTTTGAACTTTGCATTTTCTTCTCTTTTCCAATGCCAACTAAGTGCAATAGATGAACACAAATGGCATCAATGTCCCCAGATGTCACAAAACAAACTACAAAGTCTCCAGCTTGCAAGAGGTCTCTGTTATAGACCAGCCAATCTACAACAGCCATTTCTGCTTCTCCTTTACATTGCTTCACCACTTTTTCGCGGGCAACACACGGTGGGTCCGTCTTACAGCCATCGTGGCTACTGAACTGGACACATATTGGATCACAATATTATCTGCAGTCACATTGACCACTGTAGCTACCGCATGGAGGAGGTATGCAAGAGCATTGCTTACTCTTGTACAGCTCACTGTCTATGACAACTTGAATGTCTCTATCAAGAACTAGAGAAGTACAATTCTCTGCCAGATATTTACTGATCATGCGTTTTCCAGCTTCTGATTTGGTAACAAATTCTTTATTGAATGTACTTTCATACAGAAACTTGGCAGTAGGTTTCAAGTGGTCTACGTCTCTTTGTTTTGAAGTTTTGTGACGCTGTTGCCTTGTACTGGCCTTCAGATCATCTGGTGTGAAGAAGTATTTCTCTTCACATATAACCATTTTCGAGACGTTTTTTGCATGTTTGAGATACTTCTTTAGCATTGATTCGACCACTTGAATGTAGTCTTTGCCAGATTTAACGTTTCCAAGCTTGAATTTTACTCCTGCAAATTCCACAGTACATATTTTCATAGACTTACTAACGAGTTTTGGAATTGAAGTTTCACCAAGATGGATAAATTGCTCAAACGCATGTTCAGATGAACTTTCTTTCATGCAGGTTGAAACCAAGTTTTTTTATTGCTCTCTGCATTCCAACGGACTTCATGACTTTTGGTTTTGAGCTGTCTGCTTTTAACAACGCTTGACATGCATTGTTGTCGGATGAGAGACAGTCAATCAATTTAACTTCTTTTGCAACTCCTTTCTGTCGTTTTTCTTCTTTGAATTGTTTCTCAGACTTTACAGATCTGACACTTAATTTCAGAGTACGCCTTAGCGTTACTCCAGTGCTGCGTTTTGCCCTTGCCAACAGGTCCTGAATGAGCCCTTTTCGTGGCATGATTCTCTGGACTGTGTGGAACTTGCAATGTAATTCATGACTACTACACATGCCATAACTGGAATAAACCATATCAGCATTTTTATTTAATTTGTTGTTTTCTTTTGGTTCTTAAGGTTAAAAAAAGATTAACAAATGCGCGTCGTTAGATTACAAGACAATCTCAAATATTGGATAGATCTACCAACATTGTGGTTAGAATACAAGACAATCTCAAATATTGGATAGATCAACCAACATTGTGGTTAGAATACAAGACAATCTCAAATATTGGATTGATCTGCCAACATTGTGGTTGGAATACAAGCCAATCTCAAATATTGGATAGATCTACCAACATTGTGGTAAGAATACAAGACAATCTCAAATATTGGATAGATCTACCAACATTGTGGTCAGATTACAAGACAATCTCAAATATTGGATAGATTTACCAACATTGTGGTCAGATTACAAGTCAATCTCAAATATTGGATAGATCTACCAACATTGAATGTTCATACGCTACGTTGAATAAAGCGTTTTTTTTAACACAGTCACATAGTCAAGTTAATTTTCATATTTAATGATTTGAATGCAATTGATCTCAATAAATTATTTAAATACAACCTCAGTATTTCAAAGACGACTACTATCATGCGTCATTAAATATTGGAATGTTATGTTTTGTATTCACTGCATGAGTGGTCTTATTTCGTCATTCAGAGAATAATATTGTTTTACATCAGATAACTGCATTGTTAATCGGGGGGGGGGGGA